>JANBPK010000876.1:0-70387 GCA_027579435.1 Candolleomyces eurysporus | reverse complement strand
ATACTCAAATCCAATGTCGGTCCGACTGACCTTCTCGTCTTTTCACAGAAAATGTCAACAACTTCCTAGAGGCACTCATGGACCACACACGACCATTCGCTAGACGTGCTTTGCACACTTTGGCTCACCGTAAACAAGAGCACCACGGTTTATCCTCCTTGCCCATTGTCCAAGCATGGGATCGGGACTTTTACTGTCCGCCAGATCCCCCAGCTCCACCCATCCCCCTCCCACCTCTCACACTCGGGACAGTCTTCATGGGTCTATCCCGTTTATTCAAACACCTCTACGGTGTCTCTCTCCGACCTGCAGAGTCCGCTCCGGGCGAGACCTGGCACGCTGATGTTCATAAATTGGAAGTCGTCGATGAAGACCAGGGAATCATTGGGTGGGTATACGCAGACCTATTTGCACGGCGTAACAAAGCCAGTGGAGCTGCCCACTACACCGTTCGATGCTCTCGACGTGCTGATGACGATGACGAAGCCGGGGACCTTACACTTGAAGGAGAAGAACACCGGATACAGGAGTCGCAGAGCTTTGAAGCTGTGAAGCGGCACCGACTGCCGAAACAGGATGGGGTGTACCAACTTCCGCTGGTTGTCCTCCTTACCGAAGTTGCGAGACCTACGATTTCGAAAGGCCCTACCATTCTCGAGTGGCATGAGGTCCTTACGCTATTCCATGAGATGGGACACGCGATGCATTGTGAGTATTACCCTTTGTTAGCTTCATGTTAGTATAATAATCCGTTTCACAGCTATGCTCGGTCGGACAGAATATCAAAACGTATCCGGGACGCGGTGTGCGACGGATTTCGTCGAACTCCCTTCTATCCTAATGGAGCATTTCCTCAACTCCCCGGACGTCCTATCGCTATTCGATGCTGACAGCACGACTGCTTTGCGGCAAACGGCAAATCATCACCACGACCCATGCCATTCCATCGACACCTACTCCCAAATCCTATTAGCAGCCCTAGACCAAGTGTACCATTCAACTGCCGTCCTGAACCCTTCCTTTGACTCGACGGCTGAACTCGCCAATCTGCACAACGCTCGTGGGCTCATCCCCTACCTCCCTGGAACCTCTTTCCAGACACAATTTGGTCATCTTTTCGGATACGGCGCAACATACTACTCATATCTATTTGACCGCGCCATCGCTTCCCGAGTCTGGACAAAGATCTTCTCCAAAGACCCCTTGTCGCGAGAGACCGGGAACAAATACCGCCACGAAGTTCTCCAATATGGAGGTGGAAGAGATCCATGGGTAATGGTGGGGAAGCTGTTAGGCTCTCCGGAGCTAGGGGAAGGGAACGCGGATGCGATGCGTGAAGTTGGCAGATGGAGAATTGAGGATGAGGTAGGAGTAATGGGACGGCATTAGTCGCATGCTATTTCCCGGCTGTGTGCAGTATTTGCGTACATATCTTATAATGATACCGATACATCGCAACGGAATGGGTGATGCAAGTACATATGTGTAGAAATGTGCTATAGTATACAATGAATTCATGATGAAGCAGGTCGCATGATCGAGAACAAGTACAGGCATGCTGGGGTATAAGAAAAAGAAAGGTGANTGAGGGAAGACGAAAGACAAATGGAATCATGAGTTTCCTTCAAGCTCAGCTCTAAGAGCAAGGCATTGCGCTTCAAGCTGCAATAGGAGTTGGGTTTTAACCGCTTTCTCTGAAGGAGTAAGGGAATGTCCTGGCACGCGAGGCGGCGGCTCGCACACAGTAGGTTGTTCCGAAGCCAATATGTGAGGTTGAGAAATGATATCGGGAAGAGAAAGCCCCGCAAGATTTTCGAGACCCTCAGTGTCCCAAACGTCGGGAGGAGCACCCGCTTGGTGCGGCTGCGCATCTCCCAGTCCCGAAGTATCAAATTGGACGGGAGAAGTAGCAACATTGAAATCGAATATTGCGTTGAAATCTATGCATGGCAATGAATAACAAGCAACGTTTGAAACCAGAAATACTCACCAAACTGTTGTTCCGAATCCGGCATAGGACTTCCCATCCAGTTCAGATCCAAAGGAGCATGGGGGATAGTTGGCAGGGGTTGCATGGAAGAGTCTGCCTTTGTTGGTCGCGATATAAATGGAGGTCGTGAGACGCACTCACCAAGTTGCGGAATCGACGAAGAACTGGCGGCGTTGTGACTTCCATCAAAGTTGAATGGCTGAACCTCCAGGGGAACGCTGGGGTCGAGGGGTTCGACTGATACAGCCGGCGTCTCTTGCAAGGTCGATGACATGAAGTCAAATAGGCCAGAAAACCACCCGTCGTTTGCATGAGAGTTCGAAGCAGAGGAAGGCGGCGGGTTCGATACAACTTGGGGTTGCGGAAGGGCGATATGTGGATGGTTGGAAGGGGCCTCATGGTCACTGGCGGACGAAGAGAGCTTTCGATTGTTGGTAGGTTGTACGGAAATTGCGGGAAGATCAATTGGGAGCTCTCCCTGTATGGAGTTCGCTGGTGATAGCAGGCTGGTATCAGTGGATTCCGAGGTATCAACGCTAGAGTCGAGTCAGTGACCAGCGGAAATTGTACAACTGCTAAACACACACCGGACGCGTTTTCTGCTTGTTTCCGTCGTATCGAATTCAAGTTCAGGCGATCGCGGACGTTTCTGAGCCGAACAGGGGCGACTTTCGAAAGGGTCTTCGCAAAAGGATGGAGAGGCAGATATAGAGCGCGTCGAAGGGAGCGAAGTTGGAGATCGTTCAGGTGTGGGGTAGGGTATCTGCGTCATCTGGGAGGAACGCCTGACGGAGCGTTCTTGCGTGATCCGTGCTTTCAAGTCTGGGGTCATGTCTCTGACCAAAGCGTCCAGCTCGGTGGCCAGCTTACTCTCTTGAACTTTCCGGCCAATGAGCCTCAGCGCTGCTGCCTCAATAGCAACAAATTCATTCTCAACAGCTTCTGGAAGTTCGGGATTGGGTGTCCCGTCGTTAAACCGCTTGGCAGCATTCACTATCTCAGCGCGCTTGTTGTTGAAATGCTTCTTGCGCAGAGAGCTCCAGCCGATTCGTTTTCTTGCGTCGACAAACCAGCCGTCGATATCTTTTCTGGGGGCGCCCGATCGTCTTGAGAGCGAGTCCTTAACTGCATTGGATGGGTAAGGGTCGTGGAGATTGGCTAAAAGCCACCTGGAGGCCTCTTCAAGGTATGGCGGTGATGACGACAGTTTGTCAGAGCGAGCTGTGGGCATAGGTGAGCTAGCGGATAACGATGTCCAGAACATAGCAAACGCACTTGGTGGAGACATGCGGTCAAGCTCCTCCTCGAAGGGCGGTTTCTCCATGCCCTGGACCAGAATATGGCCGACTTCTGAGCTGATTTCCTCGAAGAGGGCATGGGCATGGGCATGGAAATCTATCATACCAGTTGTGACAATCTCGATAATCGACGCCAGAGAGTATATCTGCCAGGGAGGGACAAAACAAAGAGTGCGTCGAATTATCTACTCCTTTTATCACCGATTTCCGACCTCTCCGGTTTGTGCTGTATCAGGTGCTCAAGCGCTTATAGCTGTTCTATCGGACCCATCAATCGTTATAGCAGGTCGCGGAACATAGGGCAAGCCCAAAATTTCACCAAATTCGGTTCGAGCTGATGCGAGCAGCCAGCTGACCGGGCCTGACCCGCGTCACTTTGTCTCATACCTCCCGTAGTTCGTACAGGCATGAAATTGCACGATTTCGAGAAATCTGCTATCGATCTACCATCTTTCCAAAGTCAGAAATTTGTCTCACTTTCTTCCGACATCCTATCCCTAGGCCGGCAATTCCTATAAAATGCCAATATGCCACGCGCTCCGACCTTCAAGGCGTCCGAACTAGTCGGGCTAAAAGACAAAGGAATGGGAGGTCCGACTCCAACTGCAGGTTCGCTTCACGCAGAAGGACCTACAGATATCGTTGCAGGCGCAGGTGATTATGCGCTCTGCACCGAGGAGCCTCGTCGGCGGATTTACCTAGCGCTAATTCAAGCACCCCAGACCAAATAGAAGCTTTGGAGGTTCTTGTGCAGAAGCGCGCCAAACTCCCTCAACCCATTGGACGCGCCAGCTACGCTCATCTCGCACTAGACAACAAGATGACCAAAACGCCAGGTGGGTAGGACACTCATCCCCAATGTCAGTCCGACTGACATCCTCGTCTTCTCTTAGAAAATGTCAACGACTTGCTAGAGGCACTAATGTACCACACCATTCGCGAGACGTGCTTTGCGCACTTTGGCTCACCTTAAACAAGAGGACCACGGTTTATCCTCCTTGCCCACTGTCTAAGCATGGGATTGAGACTTTTACTGTCCGCCAGATCCCCCGGCTCCGCCTATACCCTTCCCATCTCTCACACTCGGGACAGTCTTTATTGATCTATCCCGTCTATTCGAACGCCTCTACGGTGTCTCTCTCCGACCTGCAGGGTGCGCTCCAGGGGAAAACTGGCACTCTGATGTACAGAAGCTGGAAGTCGTAGACGAAGGCCAGGATCATTGGATGAGTTACTCATGGGCAGACCTATTTGCACGGCTCAACAAAATTAAAGGGGCTGCATACTACACCGTTCGATGCTCTTGACTCGCGCGGGTTGCGATGACGAAGCCGGGCGCCTGACACTCGAAGGAGAGATACATCGGATACAGGAGTCGCAGAGCTTTGAAGCTGTGAAGCGACACCGACTGTCTAAAGAGGATGGGGTGTACCAGCTTCTGCTGGTCGTCCTCCTTACCGAAGTTGCGAGGCCCGCTATCTCAAAAGGACCTACTATCTTGAAGTGGCACGAAGTCTGAATCCTTACGTCATTCCATGAGATGGGCACGCAATGCATTGTGAGTACTACCCTTTTCTAGCTTCATGTCAGTTAAATAGTCCTAATCACAGCTATGCTCGGTCGGACAGAATATCAGAACGTTTCCGGAACCCGGTGTGCGATGGATTTCGTCGAGCTTCCCTCTATCCCATGGAGCACTTCCTCAATTCCCCAGATGTTTTGTCGTTGTTCGATGCCACTCCGTCGACACCTGATCTCAAATCCTGCTAGCAGCCCTCGACCAAGTGTATCACTCGACCACCGTTTTGAAGCCCTCGTTCGACTCAACTGCTGAACTCGCCAATTTGCATAACACTCGCGGACTCATGGCCTATCTTGCCGGAACATCATTTCAGACACAGTTTGGCCATCTTTTTGGCTATGGGCAACATACTACTCGTACCTATTTGACCGCGCTACCGCTTCCAGAGTGTGGCAGAAGGTCTTCTCGCAGCCCCTCAGTCGCACGACCGGTAAGAGTTACCCCGCCGAGGTGCTCAGACATGGGGTTGCCAAAGCTCCTTAGATGATGGTGGAAGGCCTCTTGAATTCGCCAGATCTGATGGCAGGAAATGCCGAACCTATGCGCGAGGTTGGAAGATGGAGGATTGAAGATGATATTGGTGCCTGACTGGCATTCACGCGGACTCGTGACCGAGCTTAAGGCCTGAAGTCGCGACTGATATTCCTATAACGGTTCAAATACATCGATACACAGTACACATTTGGTCGATGGACAGTGGATGCAACAGTTGCGTACACATCGCGTCGGGGCCAGACATCGCGCTTCTTCCCTCGTCGACGAAAACAATGGTAGCAATGGCAGTTGGTCTTGTATGAACACCCCCTAACCGCCGTTTCTGGCAACGTAGAGCCACAACAGCTCGAGTAGTCGAGGTGAATTCAGTCGTTCGACCTCAGCTCGGAATTTTTGACAATTAATAACAATGGGATCATGGTCTCCCGTAATCAGCCTACCGATGTGTCTCTTTTTGACTCGTACTGGGTGCTAGTACTGAGTCGTACTGCATTTCGTGTCGACGTCGTATGGAATGGGATCACGATTGAGAAGTGCGAGCCCGCCCTCCTGGCGATGGGCCTCAGCAAGCGCGCTTCCTACTGTCAAGGTGAGCCAAAGCACTGTATGTACGAAAAAAAATAAGTCGTAGTCAGTCTCGCTCTCACTCAAGTCCAACAAGCTTGGTAATATAGCTGTCAGAATGCCAGTTATATATTTGCGCTCCAGTAGCACAATTACCTGTGTCCACTGCTTATATATAATGCATTATAGCAGCGTTCATGGCCGCTATTTAACTTATCTTTCACGGCTCTTGGGTTTTCCATATCCACCCGGCAGTCCATCATCGATCATCATCTATTGACAGCACCTTCACACAGCTAGGCTGGCTGACCTCTCAGGCCTCAGGCCTCAGGCGCTAGCAAAGCACAGGGATCATGCTCACATGCATCCTTGGTTCCTTCCTCTCTCATATGTCCGTCAAACTGAGCTTAAAGCCTCAGCCCAGGCGGCAGGGAGATCGAACAGGCGCAAATAGATAACAATAAAATACAATGTAAACTATCGATACATATACAAATGCTATTGGTTGGTATCAATGAATGAGAAAAATGCAACATGGAAGTGGGAATATCGAGTGCTAGAAAAATGCATATGAAGTTTACATATGAGCATAGAGGAGATCATAGGGTATCAAATAGCAGCGAGCTCCGCGCGCAGGGCTAAACATTGAGATTCAAGATCATGCAAACGTCGTGCTTTGGCGTCTTTTGTCCAATCAACCGAGGGTGTAATCTGCTGGTCAAGATTTAAAAATGCAGTGGCTGTTTCACCGGGTAATGATATTGGCGACTGCGTCGGAAGAGGCAAGAGGGATGGCTGAATGTGAATGTTGCTGTTAGACCATAGTTCTGGAAACAGATTTGGGGGAAGCTGATCAGGCTCGGCAGCGAGCTGGGGGACTTCAAGCGTAGGAAAGGCCGCTGTGTGGGCATTAATTCATGATGACAAGATAAACTTGAATGGGGGACATACCAGGATTGGCCTGTATGCCGGAAAACTCTGACCACGGAAACGATGAGCCATCGGGGCGAGGAACGTTGGCGGGTGTCTGCTGTGTCGGGGAAAATAGAGAGTTTGCGATACATTCCGATGCGAAAAGGTCAAAATTGGGAGATGCGAAATTGAAAGGTTCGACTTCAAGAGGAACGTCAGTGCTGAAGTCCACAGATAAGGGCGGGACAGTGAAGTCGATGTCGGTAAGCAAGCCAAATATGTCAGTGAACCATTCGCGCGTTGATGTTTGCTGTTGCGTGCCACTCGGTGCTTGCGTCATCGGCTCAGATACATGGCGAGTTTGTCCAGCTGGACATTGGCGCTTGGATGAACTTTCACACCCATCACCGGAGGATACGCTACGTTTTCGTTTCAAGATAGGCGTGAGCAATCCCTCCTTCTCAGAGGATGGGGTTCCATGTCCGTTATCGGGAGGGGCACCCAGATCCTCGTGAACGGACGCTGCAGGAGACAATAGACCAATGGACAATTTTCTGGAAGCAGGTGCAGCGCATTTCGTCTTCGAGCTGAAGAAAAAATTAAGCAACACTCAAGATAAATTTGAATATCGACATACCGTTTACTGTCATGGAGTGACGAAGAATCGTACTCATGCTCCGAGTCCCGTCGTCGCTTGCGGGAACCAGACATAGGGATTACTGTAGATTTGTCGGTAGGAGAGAGCAGTGGGGAAAGTCTCAATGGGGATATATTTGGAGACGATGAGGCCACAGATAGGTCGCTGAGAGATGGAGTGGGAGAGGGGATGCGATTTCCTGATGGCGCGCCGGGGGACCTTTCCGGCGTGGGATAAGGGTTCTGCTCTCTTCGACGAAGATTTTTTNCTTCGCTCTGTCGAGATTTGCTGCCGGAGGCCGGGCGTCATGTCTCTTACCGCTGAATCGAGTTCAGTGGCGAGTTTGGTGGTGTTGAATTTATGGAGGAAAAGGGAGTGGGCGCTAGCTTCGATAGCAACGAAGGCATGTTCAACGGTCGTTGTGATGGTGGGCTCGCCTTCCGAATTTAAGTAGAATTTCTTCGCGGCGTCGACGATGTCGACCCGCTTGTTGTTGAAGTGTTTTCTTCGCAGAGCATTCCATCCGATTCTCCTTCGAGCGTCGATAAACCAGGCATCGATATCCTTCCGTGGTGTGCCAACCTTCTGAGAGATGGAGTTTTTTACGTCTACGGATGGGTAAGGGTTGTGGAGATTCTGGAGGAGCCATTCGGCCGCCAATTCAATGTAAGGTGTCCCCGGCGAAATTTCGACTGGACGCGAACATTCGTCAGTTAAATTCGGGGAAACTCGCTCATATAGCCATTACTACATACCTGGATTGGAGGTCTTTTCAGTTTCCAGAGACAAGTTTCCTAGTCCCACCTCCACGATTTCAGAGACTTCAGAGCACAACTGCTGTGCCAGTGTCTCGCTGGACGATTGGAAGTCCGCTAAACTTGCGGAGACGGTGTCAACCGTGCATATAAGTGGATAAATGCGAGATAATGTTTCCGTGGAGAGTGTTGTGCTACAGGACTCGACACGTCGTCCAAATGCTTCCCATTTCTTGACAAAATTGTGGATCTCGTCAGAGCCTTTTGTCAGAGTATTGAAGAAGTCGCGAGCTAGACTTTGGGCTGAATCACAGATTTCAGCGTCAAGATTATTGTCCATTGCTGGAAATGGAGAGGAAAGAAGGAGAGGAGGATGTATTGAGAGGACACAAAGCACGGGAGTTGCTGAGATGATGAGTGCTACTCGTGGGATTGTTTGGCTCGGCAAAGCAGTCAACAAAGCAAAGACAATGGGAGGTTTTGAAACTCCGCATGTGCTGTTCTAACGTCCGGACGGTGCTCAGTCGTAATTCGGCGAGGAGGATTTTATACGCATGACAATCAAAGAGCCTTATTTGAGTTGCTTGAAGTACCGCTAGATATTCTTCGAAGCCTTGAACTCGACACAGCTCATAAAACTGAGTCGGAGTCGCGGCAGCACGCCCAACGCATCTGATCCCGCCGTCAGGTTGCATTGATCATGAACAATGAATGAGAACAATGCGGAGTGTGAATTAGTGAACAGCTGTTTCGGTCCAGACGAGCCTCCTGGTTCCCCTCTTTACAAGCCTCCCAACGTCGCAATCCAACATGGCCTCAAACATGGAGAGTCATTCAGTTTTGCAAGAAATCCTTCGAAAGGCTCAATCGATTCAAAGACTCGTTGGCAAGCCGTCACATTCTGCACGATCCCCCTCCTCGCGCAAACACTCTGTCCCATCGTCACACCTCGATTTACCTCCCCCATCGCCTCTTACAGACAGACTGGTCGCCGTCGGACTCAGCGATACGATGGCACAGCGGCTCTCCGACCTCTACATAGAGAGAGCCACTCAACTTCAAGCCCAGTTTCACGGACGTTTCCAGTCGACATGCCACGCCCTTGCTGCAGAATCCCGCGGTATATCTATCGATTCCGCTATTAGCAGCATTCGAGCGAGCTATATTGCGAAGTATCAACAAACCGTGGAATCATGGGCCAGTTTACAGCTGGAGCGATCAACCAAGCACGTTGAGACTCGCAAAACACGATTCGATTCCACTCGGAAGCCTCGCCCCACCTTCAACCATGTTCGTGTTCCTTTTCTAGTCGCAGCGCCTCATTTTGATATCTTCTACAGGAATATTTGCCACTATTGGAGAAGTATTTTGCATATAATGCATACCCTTCGGCCCGTGACAGGGAACTCTTGGCCCGTAAATCTATGATGGAACCTCGACAAATTGAAGTTTGGGTAAGATATTTAGTCGGTTCATATAACCGCTGTATTTAACGGACCGCAGTTCCAGAATCACCGAACTCGTGCTAGAAAGCAGGGAATCTCACTACGAAAACTCGCATCGGATCCACTACCAGCCAAACTGTCGTTGGAGTCCCTGGCTAAAGAAATGCCACTATTCGTATCCCCTACCACAAAACGCAAGCTCAGCAACTCTCACTCTGTGTCAGACGCTGTCCCATCTGACGACGAATGCGCCCAGGTTTGCTTATTTCTATTCAGTGGTTGTTTTTGCGCTAAATAATGCACCTAGGCTGGCTCACGCATAATATCACCCCCCACACGTTCAACACCTCTATTCGCTTCAATCGATGCTCCGTCGCATGCATTCCCTGCCCCGTACCCTCCTCAAGTCTCTTACGATCCATTCCCTTGTAAAACGACGACTCCGCAATTCCCCAAACCTGTCTGGCCGAGGCAAACACGACCGTGCTCAGCTAAGGCACCGCCTACCAACTCAGCGGTCGATCTAGATGAGCTGATCCAGGAATTCCACACGAAATTATCTATCCGAGGACCCCGACCTAGGACAACTACACGCTCGAGATCCCGATGGAACGCTTGCACGGTGGTTAAATCTTGCCCTGGGGCTCATCCTGCATTGCTGAACCCTTGTTCTCCGGAGAGGTTTTCTCTACATACAAACCGTCGGCACCAAGTTCGCAAAGTTTATTCGGGTTTACCTGGATATCGATCACCTGGGGGTTCAAGATCGCGTTCCGTGTCCACACGGTCGCTGCGAACAGTCTCATCGTCGTCTACTGCAACGACAGAATCAGACTACTCTGATTATTCTTCCCGGTCCCCTTCAATCGCACCTAGCACACCTCCCAACGAGAACTCTCCCCTCCCCGTTTTCATTTTCGAATCTCCCTACACTACTTCCTCTCCATATTTTACTGAACATTCACCCGCATCCCATTCTGAGCCTTTGGGTAGATCGCCGTCTGCTTGGCAATCTCAATACCGGACTATGCACTCTGATATCTTCAAACCAAAACGGCCAGTAGTATGTACGATAGATGTATAGCAATCTCTTGTCCCCTATGTTTTATGTAATATGTACGCTAGACCTGAGTCGATGTTAAACTCGAGACACATATTCGGACCACTGATTCCTCCGGAATTCTTGCCACCGATCGTTCCTCCAACCTGGGTCGACTCTAACAAGAGCTTCATCGTCGTCAAGACAGCGTAGCTTGCCGTTCCCCCGAGGAGAATTCGTATTGAGTTGTGTGTCGCGGTCAAACTAGTTTCGATCACACGAATTAAAAGCGCTCCCGCCGGTGGGCTGGAGCACAAAAGGGCATAAAAGAGCAACTTAGAAATTGCTGAGCCTGGATTAGTCACGGTCGTATGCGAGCTTAGGCATTCTTGGAATAGCGCGGACTCGCAAGTTTTAGCAGGCCACTCGATCCTCCTGAATCCTTTCCTCCCACAGTTCCCCCGCTGAATTTCGACTGTACCAAGGGCCTCATGATGGTCGTAGCGGCCCCATTCACCGCATCCTGCTTGTTCCCAGAGGCGGATCCACCTGTCTTGGTAGCTTCCGCCACCGCAAGACTGATCGACCCGAGTTTGGGAATTGCCTCCTCCCTTACCCGAGCTGGAGGGGCTGGAGCTACCGGAGGTGAATTGCTTGAGAACCTAGGAGGGGGTACGTCCGTTCAGATTCGTTCTGTGAAAGAGGCGACCAATTGAAGCGAGCGCACCTGCAAAGCCGCGGCACTTCCCAACGCGCCAGCCCGAAGTCCACTCGTCTTGCTCGCGCTATACGCGCCTTAGTGTCATTGTCCTCGTCCAGAGGCTCATCCTATCGGCGAAATTAGCGATATTGTAATCAAGGCAATGTCGTCGCTATTTTCTCTGCGGTCTTAACGACTTCGTCCCTGTCGACTATTTACGAACCTCTCAATCGGAAGACATCTAAGGGCGGAGTATCGGATCGGATCCCACAAGATGGGCCTCCACTGTGGCCAGAGGATTGTCCAGAATTATGAGGCGAGTTGTACTCGTGGCCTCCAGTCTTCGAGACGTCAGCTGGATCGCGCAAATAGCGACACTTATTAGCCTTCGTGCGCTTGACTGGGAGCAATGGTAATCGGATCACATACATTGAGACTGGACGGAGAGTTGAGATTCTTGATCGCGGTCTCCGCAAGATTAGCCAATAAGCCACCAAGTCTTCCACTCTGTAAACTCGTGGGTCGAGTAGATAGTACGGGTTGGTATAATGTCTCCTGTTTCTTAGTTATTCCGTCTTTCTGTGCTTGCAAAGACACGTATATGTAAGAATATCTGGCACAACACATACTGTACATTCATTCTTTAATTATGCCCTTCCATTTGCACGGCCTATAATCGACTGGTGGATCATCAATCATCTCCAGCCTGAAAATTTTCGAATTGAAGACACTGTGATCTCTTGAAACCGGAACCGCAAAGAGAGGGAGATAACTATTTAGCGAATTGCTGGGCCTGGATAGGATCGTGGTCAAGTCCAAGCTTAAGCATTTATGTCCGGAAAGGTGCGAACTTACAAGACTTAGCAAACCACTCAACCCTCCTGAATCCTTTCCTCCCACAGTTCCCCCGCTGAATTTCGACTGTACCAAAAGCTTCATGATGGTCATAGCAGCCCCATTCACCGCATCCTGCTTGTTCCCAGAGGCGGATCCACCTGTCTTGTCGAAGAGCTTGGTGGCTTCCGCCATCGCAAGACTGATCAACTGGGTTTGAGAATTGCCTCCTCCCTTACCAGAGCTAGAGGAGCTGGAGCTACCAGAGGTGAATTGCTTGAGAACCTAGGGAGGGTAAGTGACGTTCAAATTCGTTCTGCGAAAGAGGCGATCCATTGAAGCGAGCGCACCTGCAAAGCCGCAGCACTTCCCAACGCGCTAGCGCTAAGACCACTCGTCTTGCCCTCGTTATACACCTTATCGTGCGCCTTGGTGACCTTGTCCTCGTCCAGAGGCTCCTGCTCTTTCTCCTATTTTTGGCGAAGTCAGCGATGCTGTAATCAAGGTAATGACGTCGATTCGCACCTTGTTGTCAGAGAGGAAGCTCAACGCAGTGGCGAAAAGCGAGCTCTCGCCGGAGCCATGCTGCTCTGCGGTCTTCACAACCTCGTCCTTATCGACTGGGTGGCAAATATATCAATCAGGGGACATCTAAGAGCCAAGTGCCGAATCGGATCTCACAAGATGGGCCTCCACCGTAGCCAGAGGATTGTCCAGAATTATTAGGTGAGTTGTACTCCTGGCCTCCAGTCTTTGAGACGTCAGCTAGATCGCGCAATCAACATCAGCTTAGCCTTCGCTTGCATGGCTGAGAGAAATGGTAATCGGATGGCTACGTACTTTGAGACTGGGAAGGAGAGTTGAGATTCTTAATCGCGGTCTCCGCGAGATTGCCCAATAAACCACCAAATCCTCCGCTCTGTAAGCTCGTGAGTCGGGTATATAGCATTATGACGATGGCTCATACCATATTTTATGTTGAATCGTAGCTGGTAGTGATGGTACGGTATAAGACGAAAGACGAATGGAGAGATCCGGTTTGTGGAGCCTCATCGTAGCCCCTGTCTTTTGTAATTGTGATAGGATCAATGGTGATTGATTGGAGAGCAGTGGCGGCCGAGTAACTTCTTCAATGACGCCGACGATAACTTCCTGCTTGTACTTTCAACGTTCAACGTTCAAC
Organism: Candolleomyces eurysporus; assembly: GCA_027579435.1. Taxonomy (NCBI): domain Eukaryota; kingdom Fungi; phylum Basidiomycota; class Agaricomycetes; order Agaricales; family Psathyrellaceae; genus Candolleomyces; species Candolleomyces eurysporus. The sequence goes on along the minus strand of JANBPK010000876.1, from coordinate 56,953 downwards.
CGTTTCCCCTCTTGTACATTTACATTAATTCGCATTACAATGTTATAATCCAATAAAATTACAAGGGTAAGGCAAGACTATTAATCGATAAAGCCCGAGTACCTGGAATCATCGCATTCGAGTTGCATCTCATCTAGTTGCGCGCATGGGTCTGCTCAATGTTGGCTACCTGGACACCACCTCCGGCCACTTTGTCGGACGAAGGGTAGGGTTCTCCAACATCGTGCTTCCCACTCTCCAAAGGCGCACTAGTCGCCGGAATTCCGGTACTCGATGCAGGCGGAACGGCAGTATCAGCTTGACCCGTCGTCGAAGTTCCCATACCGAGATATCCTTGCGCCGTCTCCAACGCCGAGGTAGCGGTGTCCTTCGCCGTCTGGACGGCTGCGCTCGCAGTGTCGGTAATCGTTCCGTACAGCCCCTTGGTCCCATCCGAGGCGGTGGCAGCCGTTTCAGATGCCTTGGCCGAAGCAGCATCGACGGTCTCCTTGGCCTTGCTCTGCACGCCAGCGGCCGTCTCGGACACCTTGCCCGTAAGGTTCGAAGTTTGGGTGCCCTGAGAGCTGGAGTGATTCTGTGAAGAATTGCCTCAGGTCAAGCCACAACAACCGGCCCTTCGAACANNAAAANCTCACCTGAGCGATATGAACATCGGTGTGCGGGTTCAAAGCTTGCTTCACCCTTTCAGCGTTCGCGTCGCCTTCAGGATTACCCGTGAGCTTTTCCCCAACGATCTGCCAATTGTAAACCATCGTTCAGTCACTAAACTCGAAAGCCAGGTCGGACTCGGCTCACGTTGGCGATGTTGGCAGCCTCCTTTGCAGCGGACCGCTCCAAGGAAGCGTTCGTGTTAATCGCGCTTGCTGCCTGAGGCGTTGCCGCATTTCCCTGCTCTAGAGCGGCTGTCGTCTCATACGCAGACCTGCAAAATAACAGTCGGTGAGCTGAATCCACTCGTGATCCACCCGGAAGAGACATACACAGAAGGTTTTTGTCCTTGTTGGACGGAAGCAGAGACGTGGCTGGTCGACATGGTTAGAATTATTCAAGTGGTGCTCAACGACTTGAGACTCTGGCCATTTTATATGGCCATCCTTTGGAGTGTCTTGACGTCTTGACGGTGTCGGACGTCATCATAATCTTAGCGCGGACCGATGACGTCAAAATCCTACACTGAAAAAAAGCTCGGAAACGAAGTGCCACTGTGATTCTATGTATGGATGGTAGTAAATACAGTGCACGGAGAGTGTAATGCACGTAGAGAAGTACCTAAAAGGGAAGAAGGTGCTGATACAACAGGGGTACACGGCTATGGAACATGGGAGATACGATGCGTGAGAAGGGAGCTGCGGGAGAAGACATGCGCGTGTACATGTAGATTCAGAGGGGTATTACTGTGACGCGTTGACGAAGAGGATAAGTGAACGTGCATAAAACAAGAAACAAAAGGAAATAATGATCGTCCAAGAAGGTGCTACAGTGGGATAAAAGAACAACAGGAGAGAGGGAACAAAAGTGAGGAACGCGATACATAGTAATAATGGGAAACGCCGGCAACAAGGAAAGGATACGCTCTCGAGAATTGGCAAGCAGTGAAAGGAATTTCATTAGCTCATCGAACAGTCTCGTTTTCCCAACTTCCCATCCTCAAAAACCGGGCCAAAACCTCTTCTGATCCACGCTTGAAAATTTCGACACCGCGAGCGGGGTCCCAAACACGGCCACTGACTCTGACGGGTCCGCCAAGTGGGGATTCAGCCAAGGGTGTGTGGGCACCAGACGAGTCTCCGGGAGAAGTGATCGATGATTCGTTCGACACTTGTCGGGACCCAGGCGGAGACTTGATATTAGGACTGAAAGGACGATTGTTTGTCCTTGCGGGGGGAATAGAAAGCTGGGGTGCAGGTCGCAAATGATGCTCGCCGCCGTTGGTTTGAGGTGCAAGAACTGGTACAATGAATTCTCGCGTGGGAGATCGCATGGGAGACCTCACATGCGGAGTGAAGGAGGGGGAAGTCGATCCACTTCGGATGGAACCTCTAGCAGGTCGTTTGGGAGCAGCGGTTCCTGTAGAGAGCAATGGGCTTGTGGAGATTGCAGCATCCCTGGTTGAGGGCGGCTTCAAGAAATTGCCTGCAGGAATAGATAGTTGCTTCATCGAGGAACGCCGAATCTTCTTTGCAATGATCACATCTTCGCCAGCCTGAGTCGCCTGGTCCTGAACTTGTGGTGTTGCCTGAATAGCTTGGTCGCGATAATCCTTCTTGCCTTTAGTCAGGGTTGTTATCCCGGCGGGCGTTTTCGAGGGAGGAGGATTTGATTCCTCGTCGCTTTCGTCCCACTTGGTATCGTCCTCGAAATCATCGTTTTCATCCTCGTCGTCCGCATTATCCTCATCATCACCATCGCGACCACTCTCCTCGAGCCTGTCGTCCCATGTCTTGCGGGGTTTCTTCCACCTCTCATCTTCGAACGCAGGGGCTAAGGGCGGGGGAGGCTGAGATGGACGAACTAGCTTGGTCGCATACTTTGTGATACTTGGTACTGTGTCCCAGGCATTGGCGTATGCAACTGTCGGAGGGAGGCCAAACAATGGGGACAATAGCTGTCCTCGCGGAAAGGAGGTAGCCTTGGGCTGCTCCGGTGTACTGGGAGCTGCCGTCGAGGTCTGGCTAGGGCTGCCCGGACTCAAAAATAGAGCAGGCGGGTTCAAAGCTTCCGATTCAGGGAAAACTCGTCGCGGTTCGACACGAGGACGTTCTTCCCAAGGAAAGACATTCTTAACTCTCGTCCGGTCCGGACTGGGGACATTACCAAGCGAGTCTTCTCCAGTTACTGCACGATAGTGCCCTTGCTTGACAAGTGATTCTGGGATTTCTGGAGGAGGAGGAGGAAGGAAAAGGACCGAAGGTGTTTCCGGCTTTCGGCCGTGCGCCTTATTCGCGAGAGAAGGATGATCCCAGATGTTTGGAAAATATGTATCGGAGGGAAAGGCGGAAGAAAGTTGATCGTNTTGGARGGGGGTTCAAAAGGGGGGNTTCCNACGATAGGAGAGGGGGGGGAGAGCGGTCGTTTGGATGAGTCGTCCTGCTTGGAGTGATGGCTACGGCTGTGTTGGGTATCCTGATGAGGCATTGGCTGAGAAAAGGACGCGGCGCGAGAACGTCTAGGGGTATGGACCCCCGATCTCGTGCCATGCGTGGGACGGGAATGGGGCAATTGAAAAGTTCCATCGGCTTGTGCGCGAAGCGAGGCGGCGAGATGGTCCTGGGAATGGAGGTCGGGAGCAAATAATGGGGGCCCCTTCATTTCGCTTTCGCTCTCACTGGCATAGAAATCTGAACGGACGGGTTCAAAGCGATGGTGGGCTGGGGTTGGGGTAGGAGGCAGGGCAACAGGACCTATCTGGGGACTTGGCGGAAGCTCATCAGGTTGCGGTGTAGGGAGAGTGTGCCATCGAAAGCCCTCTGGTTGAAGGCCAGATGGATGATTTCGAGGAGTCTCGGGAAATGACCCCTCTTGATCCAAATCCAGGGAAGGAGGGCGTCGAGGAGATTCAGATGGAACAGACTGCTCCACTTGCTGCATTCGAGGCCGCATCAGATCAATTCGACCTTCGATGGGCATACTAATATATTTGCCCTCCCCAGTTTGGTGTTGATTCGAAGCGACGGCAATACCCTGAATTGCGAGTTGTTTCAGCTCGTTCAGGTCGAGACTGTCAACTGGGGTTGCGCTGGATGAAGAATTCGGTTCGTCCCAGACAGAGGTGTACTTTTCAAATCTGAAAGATGGGCCTGGGGCGATAGGTTCGGAGCGGTAGTGCTTATCGTAGACAGCGTACCAACGATCGACGAGAGAATCGTAATCGTATGCTTGCTGGGCCGGGTCGGAGGCTACCAAAGATCTGGAGGTAAAGGGGACGCGATAAGCGATGGAATTCCATGGCTTGTTCTTCCCAATAAAGTGAAGAGCAGAAATTTCAGAGCCAAAACGCTCGTAAGCTGGCGCATATCTGCGATAAGGGTGAGGATTGGCGAGACTGGAATACATGAGAAACTCACGTATATGCTGCCGTTGGAGTGGTATTATAAGTGAAGCTTAGGCGATTCCAGTTGTTGCCCCGCCATTCGTTAAGAAGGCCTTGGTCGCCACCATCCCAGGTGCCTTTGGACTTTAATAGGTCATTAAGTTCGTTAAATTTGTCTTCGCCGGGGGTGAATACCAAAACGCCAGAGTTGAAGATATCTGGCCAGCCAACATCGGGGGCGGCGGAAAATTCGTGAGGGAGCTGAAAAAGATGGGAAAGCGAACGCAGGGGCAAGACATCGGCGTCGAGGAAGACGATTTTGGAGAACTGGACGAGGCGGAAAACGTGGAGTTTGGTAAGGACAGTGGCGAGATCTGGGCGACCTGTGGTGCAGGATGTCAGGACGGATGCGGCGGGCGGACAGGGGCGCACGCGTTTGGCTACGCGACGGAAGGACTGTCGGGGGCGGAGGTAGGAATGGGCGACTCACCAAGCAGCTGCAGACCGCGCTTGTCCTCGTCCTCGAGGACCTCCACGCCGACGACGAGGTCAAAGGTCTTCCTCAGGAGCTTGATGGTGGAGACATCGACTGTTTCCGGGGTGACGAGACAGACATAGGTGAGATTTGGGTCGGACTCGAGGTCTCTGAGGGCGGCGACCTGGGCGAGTGCGCCTGGGAGGTAGGAGTCTGAGGAAATGAGGGTGACAAAGGCGTACGGGCTGGCCATAGACCTTTCGAGCAGAACAAGCTGCTGGCGAGTCGGGACCCAGACACCGACCGAGGGGAGGAGGGAAAACAGATATCTCTGTCAACAAATGTCAACACCGCGATAAAAACACATCCCGTGACGTCACTCCACTCCCCNTACCATGGCCTCGTCCCTCTCCCGGGCGGCTGGCTTTCTTGCGAGGGCCCGTCTGCGACCCGCTCGAGCTCCCCGTCTGCTCTGGGCACTGCCTGTCGCTGCTGGCGTCGCCCTCGTCTGCGTCAACCGCAGGCCCGACGACAACGTGCCCAGCCATGTCTTTTCCTCCCCGAAGCTAATCCCATGCCGGGATGTCCAGCCCCTCATCCTGTCCCCCTCAGAGGTCGACCTCGACGTCGGCTCACGACTCCGGGTGCTCCTGAGGAACAAGCTCTGGGAGCCCATCCTTACCGCTGGCCGCTTCGTCCATCTCTTCATCCTCTTCTTCCCGGTCATCATTTCCAGCCCCATGCTCCTCGTCGGCCAACCTTCCAAGCGATACAGAGGCGACAGGTGGGGCGCCGTCTGGTGGTACGGCTTCCTGGTCCGACAGATGGAGGCTGCAGGTCCAACGTTCATCAAAGTGAGTCCGTACTCTTTCTATCGCAAGCATCCGGCCTGAATGTGCGTCAGTTGGCCCAATGGGCTGCATCCAGGGCCGATCTCTTCCCTCCCATCCTCTGCGAGCGTCTGGGAGCCTTGCACTCACAGGGAAAGCTGCATAGTCTGCTGCATACCAAGCGCATCGTCGAAAGAGTCTTTGAACGTCCTTTTGAAGAAGTCTTTGAAGAATTTGATGAGGTGCCCATCGGTTCCGGCGCTATCGCCCAGGTCTACCGCGCCACCCTCAGGAAAGACCTCATTCCCCCTTCCTATCACCACCCAAGGCGTACCCGCAAGCCCATTTCAGGCACCGTCGGTCCTGTTATCCTCCAGGACCCTCCTCCGGCTGCACCAACAGCCTCCGTGGCCATTAAGGTTCTCCATCCTCGTGTTTCCAAAATAATCTCCCGAGACCTCTCTATCATGCGCTTCTTTGCTACTTGCATATCCGTCTTGCCCGGAATGCAATGGCTATCCTTGCCAGAGGAAGTCGATGTCTTTGGGCACATGATGCATCAGCAACTGGATTTGCGAAACGAAGCGGATAACCTACTGACCTTTGAACAAAACTTTGCTCCCAGAAAGGTTCCAATAACCTTCCCCAGACCCCTCAAACTCTGGTCGTCGGCTGATATGCTCATTGAAGAATTTGAGAATGCTCTCCCGCTTGAACAATTCCTGCGCAATGGGGGTGGTCCATATGATTATCAAGTTGCGACCCTCGGTTTGAACGCGTTCCTTGTGAGTCTCTTCATTCCAGCTTTCAACACTACTAACCCACGTGATAGAATATGCTCCTTCTCGACAATTTCGTACACTCCGACCTCCATCCAGGAAATATCATGATCAAGTTCAGCAAACCTCCTACCACTCGCATTCTTCTTCAAAACCTCTGGAATCACTTCTTCCATCGCCCTCCACCCGACGGCAGTCCCGACGACTTTTGCTCTCCCATCATCCCCGCCGACTATTCCCAATCCGACGCTATCGTCTCCAAACTCAAATCCCTTTCCAACTCCCCAGAACTCTGGCACCAAGAGCTCGACTCACTCCACGACTCTGGCTACATCCCAGAAATCGTGTTCATCGACGCCGGACTGGTCACCACCCTCAATGTCACGAACCGCCAAAACTTCCTCGACCTATTCCGCGCCGTAGCCGAGTTTGACGGGTACCGCACAGGTCAGCTCATGATTGAGCGCTCTCGAACGCCCGAATTGGCCATCGACACCGAGACCTTTGCCCTCAAGATGCAGCACCTGATTCTATCAGTGAAACGACGCACCTTTTCTCTCGGCCAAATCAAAATAGCTGACCTCCTCACAGAGGTATTAAAGAACGTCAGGCAGCATCACGTCAAGATGGAGGGTGACTTTATAAACACTGTTATCTCTATACTTTTGTTGGAGGGTATTGGCAGACAGCTTGATCCTAATATGGATTTGTTTGCCAGTGCGCTGCCTATACTTAGACAGCTCGGAGGTCAGATGGCGACGAGAGAGGGTATGGGCGGTATAAGCGCCAAAGACTTGCCGGGGAGCGATTTAGGGGCGCTTTTGAAAGTGTGGGTCTGGATGGAGGCTAGGTCGTTTATCTCATCGGCTTTAGTGAACGTGGACGAGTTGGTTCAGCGAGACTGGTTGTCACCGAACATTTAGACAGTATTATATATCTCATCCTTTTGTGGACTTTTCTTCAAGTTGTAACCTATATATAGTGTAGATAGGAATAATTCGGATATTGACCGTCGCCCACTCAGAATGTACGAGTTCAGTGATATATATACTACACTGCCGCTTAATACCGCCTCTTGCGTTTGAACCTCACCCCAGCGCTCGGATACACCAACTCGCCCTTCTCCCAATAAATCAAATCAACCGATGCACCTCGACTCGTCAACCCAGGATCGACGGAAGCCCAATACGACATGCATCCCGATATTCCTCTTCCTCTCCCAAACGCCAGACGGAATTCGTCTATCCTCCCGGTGCTCCAAAGCGCTACCGCGTTGGGGAAGGGGACAGGGTTTTCGGTGCCGTATTCTTGCACTGCCCGTAGGACATCGACGCCGTCAACGACGAGCCTTGTCATGACCAGTTGCCCATACGACAAACCCACGAGAGCTGTACCCGTCGAGTTTCCCCCCGATGCTACTTCCCATTCGCCCAAATACGCCTCTCGAACCTGATCCTCCAAGACCTTCCTAAAGGCTGGTTGCAAGATGTTCAGAGCTTGACGGCCCAGCGCGCGCGTGTCCCCATACTTGCCCGTAACGAGTATGACAACGCCATACCCATATTCTGGATTTAGGCCGAAGAGGGAGTGGTACCCTGGCATGTTGCCCAACTTCCAGTAAATCGGGAGTCGAGTTTGCTTCTGGTACCGGGGCTGAAGATACGGATATTCGATCTCCCAGGGTGCCCCAACGGCTTCGGTTCCGTCGGGCCAAATGTGCAGTGGCCTCAGCCATTCGCGGACGAGGGAGGGAAGGAAGGCGTAGTCCTTTGGGGGGNTTGGGTGATAGGATGAGATGCATGAATTTCGCGAGGTCGGACAAGGAGCTGTACTGCCCACCTGCCGCGTCGTCGACGTCTCCAAGGACGGAATCCTATGAGAAACGTCAGTATACTGCAGATCTCCGATGATGATTGCTGGGTACGCACCGCCCAATCTGAATTCTGTGCCGGAATGGCGATGTGAGCTCTGAGCTCCTCATCTTCGGGTACACGGTAGAAGCTGCTGTTCAATCCAAAGACGTCAAAGATATCCCTCTTGACAAGCTCTTTGTGCGTTCTGGGTTGGGACCCCAAGCGACGGTGTTTACCGGCCTTGAGATTGGCGCCCACGTTCGCCAGTCCTAGCATATCAAACCCTGCATTGGAATAGACGGGGTATAAATATGGAAGGTTAACGGAGGGGAAACGGTTAATAGATCCTAGGACGTTTTTGAACGTGGTGTTCCGGATGGGTGAGGGAGGAGGCCAGCCTTCCTCGGTCGGCCATTTGGGCAGATCGATTAACGGATAGTCCCGTCCAAGTCCTAGTTGAAAACGTAAGATTCCCTGACTGGCGTGGCTTCATGTCTTATGAGCTAGCGCTTACCTGCAGTATGACTGGCCAGTTGGCGAAGGGTAATGCGCGAACTCTTTTTGCGATTCGGATGTTTCCCGTATCCAGCATGGTCTTTGCTGCGATCCGAGAGATAATCCGACCAGCCGTAGGATAGACTAGGAGGCGAGAACTCTGGGACGTATTTCTCCACTGGGTCATCACTTTAGGGCCAAAGATCAGCGTAAGGTATTTAGTTGGAAGTTTGATGGAACTTACAAGTCAAGTAAGCCTCGTTCTCTCAAGAGCAGCGTTTCAAACACAGTGAAAACCTTGGTCACACTCGCGACTCTATAGATAGAGTTTCCATCCACCGCGTATTGTTTACCCGAGGTATCATTGGCCTTTAGGACTCCATAGCCCTCTTCGAACACGACTCCAGCAGGAGTGACGACAGCAATAGCTAAACTATCGATGTCTGCCTGGGAAGTTCGCGCTGAGAAGTGTTGGCGCAAGCTTTCCGCAGCCTTCTGGAAGTCCGGATTATCACGTTGAACAGGCCGATCTGTCAGGAGATTTGAGGGAAGTGGGAAAATGCATTGAATGTCATCGCCCGGAAAGGCTGAGCGCTGGAAAGCTGAGCGCACCCAGGCCAAATAGTCGCTGCTTGGGAGAGAGAACAAAGCAAGCCAGCCAAGCACCCCATCCGAGATTGTCCAGAAGATTCGGGATAGGCCTAGGAATGTCTCTCTAACAGCGCCCCCGTATTCTTCGCCTGTTAAGGAGACCCCTGAGGTTGGTACGAGGATGCTGCATAGGGTGAAGGTTAAGATGAGGGCGGCGGAGATAGCAACAATCGATTTCCTTCTGGACATAGGGAATGGCGGCTAGAATCAATGCAGACGGTCGATTTGTCGCAGTTCTGGGGTGCGAAACGAGTCTGGGGTACTTTGTCGATAGATCTCCAGGGCGCACAGTAGGAAGAGGAATAGTACCCAGGGTTCCTTTTGAGTTATAAGGGGGGTTTGGGGCCTTCTTTTTCGTTGCTGCGTCTGATAGACCGGAAGAAGACACAGCTTCGACATTCAGTCTGAGCTCGAAGGTGTTCGATGCCCCATGCTAGTAATAAATTCGCATGTTACGCCGTCCCCTGCATCAAGGAATGCCCAGAAGCCTCATGGTGATCAGAGTGGTTGCAGTTGGTGCTAAGTCTGGACGCTCGCGTAATCTGTTCCAATTAAAGGCGCGTCGCGCACTGTTCATCATGTCGGAAGAACCCTTGAGTCTCAACCGTATGTCTTCGACCGACGCCTCTACGTTTCTATCCATTCAGCTTTCTTTTGGAAGCTGTTGCCGGAATACCAGATTCCAGTAGGCTTTCTCCAGGCCTTTCTCTGCAGCCTAAGTAAGAATTGACTGAGTACAACTGGTATTAGTCGGCCGTTAGATCATCTTCACCAGATTCAGGACGGGATTTAGGAGCGCTTGAAAGTGTGGATCTAGATGGAGGCTAGGTCGGTTATTTCATCTGCTTTAGTGAACGTACACGAGCTGGTTAGTGAGAATGTCTTTTTTTTCTTTCTTTGAAGTTGTACCTTAGATATAGTGTAGATAGGAATAATTCGGATTTTCACCTTTGCCCATTCAGAATGTACGAGTTCATTGATACATATATACTGCACTACCGCTTAATACTGCCTCTTGCGTTTGAACCTCACTCCAGCGCTCGGATACACCAACTCGCCCTTCTCCCAATAAACCAGATCAACCGATGCACCCCTGCTCGTCAACCCAAAATCGACGGAAGCCCAGTACGGCAAGCATCCGGAGATTCCTCCTGCTCTCCCGAACGCCAGACGGAATTCGTCTATCCTCCCTGTGCTCCAAAGCGGCACCGCCTTGGGGAAAGGGAAGGGGCTTTCGGTGTTAGCTTCTTGCACTGCCCGTAGGACATCGACACCGTCAACGACGAGCCTTGGCATGACCAGTTGCCCATATGACAAACCCACGAAGGCTGTACCCGTTGAGTTTCCCCCTGATGCTACTTCCCATTCACCCGTGTACGCCTCTCGAACCTGATCCTCCAAGACCTTCCTAAAGGCTGGCTGCAAGATATTTAGAGCCTGGCGGCCCAGCTCGCGCGTGTTCTCATATTTTCCCGTAACGAGTATGACGATTCCATACCCGTATTCTTGATTCAACCCAATGGCGGAGTGGTACCCCGGCAGGTTGCCCAACTTCCAGTAGATCGGGACTCGGGTTTGCTTCTGATACCAGGGCGGAAGATACAGATAGTCGATCTCCCAGGGTGCACCGACGGCCTCGGTCCCATCAGGCCAAATATGCAGTGGCCTTAGCCATTCGCGGACGAGGGAGGGAAGGAAGGCGTAGTCCTTTGGAGGGTTGGGTGATAGGAGGAGGTGCATGAATTTCGCGAGATCGGACAGAGAGCTGTACTGCCCACCCGCCGCGTCGTCGACGTCTCCAAGGACAGAATCCTACGAGAAATGTTAATTTAGTGGGTTTTTCTAGTGATGAATGCTGAGAGTACACACCGCCCAATCTGAATTCTGTGCCGGAATGGCGATGTGGGCTTTGAGCTCCTCATCCTCAGGTACTCGATAGAAGCTGCTGTTCAATCCAAAGGCGTCAAAGATATCCCTCTTGACAAGCTCTTTGTGCGTTTTGGGCTGAGACCCCAAGCGACGGTGTTTACCAGCCTTGAGATTGGCGCCCACGTTCGCTAGTCCTAGCATATCAAACCCTACGTTTGAATAGATAGGGTATAAATATGGAAGGTTGACAGAAGGGAACCGGTTGATAGATCCCAGTACGTTTTCGAATGTGGTGTTTCGGATAGGTGAGGGAGGAGGCCAGCCTTCCGAGGTCGGCCATTTGGGCAGATTGATTAACGGATAGTCCCGTCCAAGTCCTAGTTGGAAACTTAAGATTCCCCGACTGGTGTATCTTTATGACTTATAAGCTTACCTGCAGTATGACTGGCTAGTTGGCGAAGGGTAATACGCGAACTCTTTTTGAGATTCGGATGTTTCCCAAACCCAGCATGGTCTTTGCTGCGATCTGAGAGATAATCCGACCAGCCGTAGGATGGACTAGGGGGCGAGAACTCTGAGACGTATTTCTCCACTGGGTCATCACTTTAGAACCAAAGGAGCATCAGTATAGAAAGTTTTAAGCTTTATGGAACTTACAAGTCAAGGAAACCTCGTTCTCTCAAGAGTAGCGTTTCAAACACAGTGAAAACCTTGGTCACACTTGCGATTCTATAGATAGAGTTTCTATCCACCACGTATTGTTTACCCGAGGTATCATTGGCCTTCAGAATTCCATAGGCCTCTTCGAACACGACTCCAGCAGGGGTTACGACAGCAATAGCCAAACTATCGATGTCTGCCTGGGAAGTTCGCGCCGAGAAGTGCTTGCGCAAGTTCTCCGCAGCCTTCTGAAAGTCCGGATTATCACGTTGAACAGGCCGATCTGTCAGGAGATTTGAAGGAAGTGGGAAAATGCATTGAATCTCATCGCCTAGAAAGGCTGAGCGCTGGAAAGCTGAGCGCACCCAGGCCACTGGATGGTCGCTGCTTGGGAGAGAGAACAAAGCGAGCCAGCCAAGTACCCCATCCGAAATTGTCCAGAAGACTCGGGACAGGAACGTCTCTCTAATAGCGCCCCCGTATTCTTTGCCTGTCAAGGATACCCTTGGAGTTGGTACGAGGATGCTGCATAGGGTGAAGGTTAAGATGAGGGCGGCGGAGATAGCAACAATTGATTTCCTTCTGGACATAGAGATTGGCGGCTAGAATCAATGCAGACGGTCGATTTGTCGCAGTTCTGGGGTGCGAAACGAGTCTGGGGTACTTTGTCGATAGATCTCCAGGGCGAACAGTAGGAAGAGGGATCAATGGGAATAGTATACAGGGTTCCTTTTGTGTTATAAGTGGGGGGNTGTGGGGNCCTTCTTTTCGTTGCTGCCCCTGATAGGCTGCAAGAAGACGCGTCTGGACTCGAAGATGTTCGATACCCCATACCAGGAGTAAATTCGCATGTGCTGCCGTCCCCTGCATCAAGGAATGCCCAGAAGCCGAGTCATGGGCGCTGATCAGAATGGTTGCAGTTGGTGGGGATAGGGCGCTTAGTTGGACGGTCGCGAAATCTGTCCCAAGCCTGGCGTGTCGCGCGCGCATTGTTCAATCAAAACCGTCATGTCAGATGAACCCTTAAGTTTCAACCGTATGTCTTCCACCGACGCACCTGCCATTCGATTCACTGAACTTTCTTTTAGAAGCTGTYGCTGGAATATCAGATTTCAGTAGGCTTTCCTKAGGCCCTTCTTGGTAGCTCNNATAAGAATTAACTGAYTGCAACCCTCCTTGAAGTCGAGGTTGCCGTTCATACCATCCTCTACGTGAGGCAGGTCTACCCTGCAGAGCTTTTCATCAGGAGGAAGAAATACGACACACCTGTGTTCCAATCTCGACACCCGGCTCTCAATGAGTATATCTCGGGAGCGATCAAGGCTCTYRGCGAGGAGATGCACCAAGTATGTTTGCGAGATATTCCCTGTCGAGCTAATCGATAAAACTTGACYTGCTCCAAGGGAACAGTGGAAAAAGTGGTCGTTGTTATCAAAAACAAAGAGCACGTCGCGTTGGAACGGTTTATATTCGCCATCGAGAACATGATTGACGTGCCCTCGTTCAACAAGGCGACAAAGTTTGTCTTTCTTCAACCCTCCAATTCCCGAGATTCCTTTAACTTGTCCATCAAAGGGTTGAAAACGCTATGACAGCCAAGTCCCTTGTTCAGTATTTCCGGTCTTTCCTCACTAAACTGAACATGATCGAATCTCAGCTCGGGCAGCTGAATCTTGGAGGTACGTCCCCACGAGAGTTTGAGGAAGGAGCTTCATCTCACAAAAACAAGACGACGTGTCCTTTGCAATTCTATTAGAGCTCAAGGATGGCACAGCACCCTCCGTCTCCCAGTCCAAGGTGGATTCTGTGCTCTGGGTGGGAAGTCACGTCTAGCTAAACCCCTCACCAGCAGGAGCCGCCACCGTGGATYCCTGCTGATACGCAGCATACTACGTCTGGGGTATCACAGCAAGCTGAACTATACATGATTCGCGCAGTTAACACAGGTGTCATTGATGTGAGGTCCAGTTTTTCATTAAACAGAGCGACGTGTACTAACGTTAACGAATAGGTGTCGCTTGCCGTCCAGGAATCCGCAGAAAAATTGAAACTAGAGCGAGAAAGGCTTAAGGAGCAGCAGCTCGAGGCRAGAAAAGTCGCCGAATCATTAAAGAAAGCAAAAGCAAAACCTCCTGAGTAATATACAGTATGATAAGAATCTGGAGAGATGTACTAAACGTCCACACGGATCCGTTGAAGAATAGGGATGACTCTCTCCCATTCTTCCATAGCCTGAGGAACGGGTCAGCATAYGTCCRATCTTGCGATGGTGTACATACCGCCTTGTAAAATTCGATTTGCCCRTCCGCAAGATCGCCCAAAATATCCTTCATTTCGGCTTCTTTCGAGTACTGGAAGATGGCCTGCTCCCTTAAAGTCGCATCATTAAACGCGTCAGAGGTCTCATGAGCAGTGGTGACTGCGTCTTGCAACTGKAGRACGGTAGGTGAGTAAAGACTTTSATCRTGACGCTCAAACACGAACAGACCTCTTTKATCTTCCCATCGAGTTTCTTCATCTTCTCGACGCGACTWCGRTCGTCATCCAAGCCACGCAGCGCGTCAACTCTGTCCTTTATGTATGCTCCAATGCCAAGGCCTGAACTACCYGCGTGCCCGCTGATAATGGCCGACAGCCTGTCTCGCTCASTCGTCACTCCGGACAARTAGTCGGACAGTTCTTCAAAGTCCAGCTGTTTCTGATCTCGCAATTTGAGTACGGCGCGATTAGCATGGGAGTACGTGAGAAGGGAATGGAGATGGGTGAGCAACGGGTCCGTRGTGCTTTGGGTCTACGGACATATGTCAGCGAGAATTATGACGTGAAAKATTGAGAAATGCGGCATACTAGGTGTCGCTCGAGGGCAGAGAATTCCAGCAAGGTATTGGAGAAGTGATTCAAAGGGTCGGTAATTCCGGATTCGAGGAAGCCAAGTCCTTGCACGGCAACCGCGAGGTCGTGGTAGTCGGCCGTTAGATCTTCACCAGATTCAGGATTGCCATCTCGTTTAGCCTCAGACCCAATACGGGACAGAAATATGAAATTATAGACCACAAGACTCACCACTGGTTCGATTGCGGATACGAGTGTATAGACGCTCTGTCGTTGTCAACCCCTCTTCAAACTTATCAACGTTCTCCCTCATCGCCAAGAACCGGTCGTCCGGTTTGCGGACCTTCGAGAATGCATTCAAGAGAGAGTCAGAGATGTTGTCAATCAATCCGGCTGAGGGTTCTTGGGTGGGAGGATGGGCAACGTGTTGATGCATGTAAACATGCTGGACACAACKTCATGAGCGCATTCATTGGAAGTGGTACTCTRGGGCTTACCCATTCCGTGGATTCGAAGAAAGCACGCARAAGGGTACATCGTTGCAAGATGGGATGTCGGGCTATTCGCTCCAAGAAGCGATGCAGACTAAGAYGCTGTCAATCAGAGTATTTCGAAAGCACAACACAGTGACTAACTCGACTCGGCGACGTTCCATGAATTCAGGGCTGAATCTGTCACCAGTAAGATATTCTGGGCCATAAATTAGCTGATAGGTCSTCCGTGACTGGAAGCGGCTTACCGAGTCGATGCTTATCTGGAAGAACAGGGACAACACATGCTGGGAAGTCACGAACAAGGTGYTCTCGCAGAAAAACGAAGTCTTGAAAGCGTCGTCGCGAGCTGGGGTTCGATGTGGAGAATATTGGAAGGTTTGTCTAGGAGTCATGAGGACCCGTCCAATCCAAAGCTGRGGCGAACCAACCTTTGCGGTCACAAGATAAGAGACATAGGCATCCTTGGTCTCTGCCAGCTCCTTCACTGGATCCCGAACCGAAGTTGTGAGATAGCCTTCCCACTTGGGCTGGAGAGGGTCTTCATTGCTCTCCGCGGTGCTTTGGATGAAGCCTGGCCGTGAGGGAGCATGCTGGTCGTTATTKTCGTAAGKTGCTGAGGGCGATTCCCATGTAACGCTGTCGAACACGTCTTCCTCCTCGTTGAGCATTCTCAGCAAGGATGACGATGTAGGCGGTGAGCTGCGGCGCTCACTGCAATATATTACGTAATGCTCAGACAGAGGACAAGGTCGTCTTCTGATTATAACACACGACAACAACCATCCTTTCCCCCTCCATCATGGCATGGTCGCCAACCGTTCGCTGGTTCGCCTGCCTATGGCTATTAAYMTCTTCTRTTGCATCGGTYCTTGCRTACGACGTCCCTATAGATGCCTCAGGTACCCCCCATGGTCGACGGAATGACCGCACAGGATGTTGACATCATCTCTAGATTATTCCCGTCAAGTGTGTAGTGGAATGTGGGGAGGACCTTCCGCCTATATCAAYGGTGAATTTACTTGAAAGAAYATAGGATGACGTTCTAATACAGTGCTAGTCACATTCGACAGCGCGTCACAAGGCGAGGCCGCTCTGGTGATATACGAGTGGAAGGATGTCCAGTATCTTGGGAAGGAGCGGCGAGGCGCGGAAGACGAYGATTTGCCGGTATGATAGTCCTGCTCTCTACCCAAACTATGTCACCAAAAAACCCTGTAGAGGATTTATATCTGCACGTCTAACGCCTTGGCTGCGGGATATTGCATGTCAGACCAACTCGGCCGCTTCATCCTCGATCTTCCTTCAGGCAAGACTATCAACAGCACAAGCTTTTGGTCTGAACGGGTACAACTACCSGCCAATAAAACCACCATTTCYCCGACTAGTGTTTCTGTTGCCGAATTCTGGAACAACCCTTCCGGGAACCCCACGCCTCCCGCCAGCAACCATACCTCTCCTTGGCGGAGGGAGCGCCGTTCTTTACGTCCTGTTTCGTTGACAACCCGGCAATTCCAGTCCAGAGATGACCACGGTCTGTATGAGTACAATGGACCAATTCATTACCCAGTCACCACGGATGGTTTCTACTGCGTTGGTATGTGGCCTCCATCTTGATTTCGCCTTCGTGTCTTCACTTCCTGCCAGCGATCGTTCCAATCACTGGCGAACAGCCGAAGTCATCCCGCAGAGCGGGCACCGACGTTCCTTTTCATCCCTCCTACCACGGAAATATCTTATTCAAGAATGTWTTCCAAGGTCATCTCGCGGCTTCAGATTATCCAAAAGTGACCGTACGTGACGCYAATATCCTCAAAGCTTTTCAATTGACTCAAANGTGTTTTACAGTTCTACTTCTCCATTTTCCTCTGCTATGTTGTCTTTGGAATCGTCTGGGCTTGGCTAAGCTATCGGCACTTGCAAGACTTGCATACTTTACAGTATTACATAGCCGGGCTCATTGGCTTGTTAATCATCGAAATGCTCGCCACATGGGGTACGGTTGTCTTCTTGAGATGGCTATGCTTGAGACTGATCTTTTGATAGTCTATTACAGGTATCTGAACGCGCATGGGCCAGGAACAGCATCCACCATCTTCCTCATCGTTGGTAAGCATGACCTTTGCRCCCATAAGCTTTTAACTCATAGATTATGRAACAGTTGCGATTCTTGACGCCGGACGGAATTCAATGTCATTCCTTTTGCTTTTACTTGTTGCTCTTGGCCTCAGCGTCGTTCGCGAATCCCTCGGGCGAACGATGATCAAGTGTCAGGCTTTGGCTGTCGCTCACTTTATCTTTGGTGGTAAGTTTTACATGTTTCTCGCACCGGTTCTGGGSATCAAATACAAACGACCGGACAGTTATTTATGCGATCGGAATCGTCGAACTGGAACTGGAGTCGACTTCTGCTCTTATTCTSCTCTTATTCATTATTCCGCTGGCCTTCACCTTGAGCGGCTTCTTACTGTGGATCATGTATKCACTCAACGGTCAGTCCTTCTCTGTCTGCACCTKGCTGGGAGGCTCATATCTRCTCAGGAACTATTCAACAGCTGGAAGCCCGCAAGCAGCGATAYAAACTCAAAATGTTCAAACGATTGCATTACATCCTTTATTTCGTCGTTCTTGCYATCACCGTTTTCTTCTTCATCTCTTCGATGAGTTTCTCAGGAAGAGGGCAACAGGGTACGTGCCTCTCACCTTTTCCTNCAAGCMGTGTGCTGACATCATTCAAGGGTATGCCGCTGACACCTGGAAAACAAGGTGGTGGCTYCTTGATGGCTTTTTGGTCCTTCTATACCTTGTCGTCTTTTCCGCTATTGCGTTCCTCTGGCGTCCCAGTGACAACAACAGGAGATAAGTGTTTTATCGTCAACTTCCTTCCTTTACTAACCGTCTTTGGATATCTACATTGGCGATGTCTGATGAGATCGCGCAGGACGAAGAGGATGCGGAAGATTATGATCTCGAAGCTATACAATCTCGCGGCAGGCAGCGCGAAGAAGAYGAYGACGACGATGCAGCYACTCTGGTAGGAGGTCGTCGGAATGAACCTTTGCCCGGAGAGAATGTCGTCTTCGAAATCGGTGACGAGGATGACGACGACGACGATACCGCTGCCAAAAAGCAACGTAAGCCGGAGCGATTGTCAGGTGAYAATGAGCAATATCGCTCCGTGAACGGGCATGACGATGAGGAGAGGCAGGACTTGATGGGTCGTTCCAGGAACGACTGAGYCGWAYGCTACTAGCATTCTTTCTAATATATTGTGGAGGTGTAGATTATTATATCAGTACAATCATACGAGTACAKCGATCGCGAAAGTAATCAGACTAGTCTCTGATGCGCCCAGATGAAACAGTGTACAAACGAGCGGCAATGTTCATACTTTGCAACTCCTAGACATAGGTGAGCGGATTGTACTTTGCATCTATATAGGGCACTGACCTGGAACAGCAATTTCGCTGCATATGGGATGTACAACTGAGAACAGGCCGTTTTATTCTTGCAGGCACGGCACTGAAGTTGTCGTAAGTAATCAAGATAAACACGGATAGCGAGAGGTGTCACTCACTTCGAAGGTTTGCTTTTTCTAGGAAGAGATGATGGTGTATTAGCGGACGAGCGCGCGAGACAAGAAACACTACTTACGAGATTGGCAATGGCAGTCAAGCCGCAGATGTCGCAAACGTGGAGTCGATAGGCATCGCTAGCTTCGAAGAGACGCTCCTTCAAGAACCCAGCAATACCATGAGATATCATACAATCACGCTCCATCTCTCCGAAACGCAGGCCACCATCTCGACTACGACCTTCCACAGGYTGTCGAGTGAGGATTTGCACGGGACCGCGAGCTCGAGAGTGAATCTTGTCGTCTACCATGTGCTTGAGACGTTGGTAGTATGTCGGCCCAAGGTATACCTGAGCCTGAAGTTTGCGACCAGTATGCCCATGATACATGACTTCCAGGCCACGCGATTGGTACCCCTTCTGGCGAAGGAAAGTCGAAACTGCCTCCACAGTCAAGTCTGTGAAAGGGGTCGCGTCACCCTCGTGGCCGATGAGAGTAGCGACCTTGGAGAGCAGACACTCGACCAAGTGACCGATAGTCATTCGAGAGGGAATGGCGTGGGGGTTGATGATSAGGTCAGGAACAATACCCTGGGCTGTGAAGGGCATGTCCTCCTGGCGATATGTGATCCCGATCGTTCCYTTCTGACCGTGACGCGAAGCGAACTTGTCTCCAATCTGCGGGATACGGGTCGACCGAACGCGGACCTTGACAAACTTCTGACCCTCAGAGTTTGTGGTGATGAGGACYTGATCCACGATRCCGTTTTCGGTGCTCTTCAAAGGCGTGGAGACATCCCGGCGACTGTGTGATCGAGTCCTYTGGCCGAGTTCTTCGCTGTCTTCAGGAATGGGTGCYGTTTTGCCAATGATGATATCCTCTCCYGTCACATTGGTACCAGGAGCAATCAATCCRTCATCTTCGATCTTGTCATAAGTGCCATGCTTCATGCGCAGAGTCGTTTCGCGTGTGGGTTTCATGAATTCCTCCAGCATCTGAATGCCGCTCTTCTTTTCGAGGTCCATGTAACTGCGATAATACATACTCCGGAATAAGCCACGATCRATTGAGCTCTGGTTCATGATGACGGAATCTTCTTGGTTGTAACCACTGTAGCACAGAATAGCGACGATAGCATTCTGCCCGGCTGGTAATTCACGGAATTTAAGATATTCCATCGATCGCGTTGTGGCCAAAGGTTTCTGGGGATAGTAAAGGATGTTGGCCATGGTGTCCATGCGRATGAGGAAGTTGGTCAAGTAGATGCCCATGGCCTGTTTACCCATGGCAGACTGGTAGGTRTTACGAGGGGACTARTAAYGGATRTTAGTATCTTYAAASTCYACAGCAAAGAAACACCYACTTGGTTGTGATCAGGGAAAGGAATRATGCTGGCGCAAATACCAAGAATCATACTGGGATGAATCTCGCAATGCGTCCAGGTATGAGCCTGAGTTCCTGCCTTGAGACGGGCAGCAGGATCGAACTCTCCATCCTGTTCTTGAGTCTGACCCTCCGACTGTCTCCTCGATACCTCCAAATCCTCCGGAGTCATCGAAATCATGACCGTTTCCTCTTCTTCTGCGTCAAGCATTTCAATGACACCAGACTTGATGAGGCTCTCCCACTTGTAGTCATTGCCTTCTTCATCCGTTCCATCGCTCAGCCACCGGATATGYTTCTTTTGTAGCAGCAACTGTTGATTTTCCACGATAAAAAGTGGGCGACACACCCGACCAGCATCCGTATAGAGTCGAAGTTCCCGCTCTCGAATGTCTCGTACAACTGACACTTCCGGACTGATATCGTCCTTTCTGCGCAGCTTCTTGATGGTCTTGACCAGGTTGGCAGGGTCACGATGGACACCCATCCAAACACCATTAACGAATACCTTCGTGCATGGCGTGGATGAATGCGCATTTTCTTCCAGCGATTCCAAACCCCACTCTTCCAGGAATTCGATAACGGGCGCCGAGTATGACCCGACGGARATGCAGGACATCAAGGCCAAATTCTTGACAAGACCGCAAGCTTGACCTTCAGGTGTCTCCGCAGGACACACCATTCCCCAATGAGTGTTGTGCAGTTGACGGGGYTTGGCAATTTTGCCCTCACGACCAAGAGGGGTGTTGCAGCGACGCAAATGGGACAAGGTGGAAGCATATGTGTAGCGGTTGAGCACCTGTGATACACCCGCTTTCGAAGACATTGACTTCTTCTGGTCGCCCCAGTTTCCTGTTGCAAGCGAGTATTTGAGACCGTTCGTGATTGTTTGGTGCTTAACTGCTAATGAAAGGTTGAATTCCTTGTGGGTTTCGACACACTAGACGCACGTTAGTTTTCACCCATTCTCGAGTAAGCCGTGGCACGAACCTTCTGCAAGTAGCGATATACATCCTTSGTCAGTTTCCTGAAGAGCATTCGGAARAGGCCSGCCAGCAACGGTCCAGCGAGGTCAAGGCGCTTCTTTCCGAAATGGTCACGATCGTCCAACTCCCGTCGCTCRAGAGCAGCGAGCAGGAGGCGGTGAATCATGTACCCAAAGAAATACGCTTTCTTTGATTCCGAGCCTTCAGCCATGGARATGTGGGGCAGCATCTCCTTCTGCAGAATCTCTTGAGCATAGCGTATACGCCGATCCCGAGAAAGACCTGTTGTCGTTCCTCGATTCCCAATGAAATCTAACGCCACTTCACGGTCTTGGATGACGAAGCCGTCGTCAATGCAGGGTTTTAACATYTCGAGCATCTGAGAATCTTGCATGTCGTAGCAGATATGCTCGAGAATGTCGCGATCTGAGATGACGCCTAAAGCACGGAAGACAACCCAGATGGGAATGTCCACCTTGATGTAGGGGATTGTCGCCTTCATGACGTTACCCATCTTGAGAGTAGCTGTTAGAAGTGTGAGATAAGAAAGGACGTAGCAAACATACCGAGCGTTCCTGGTTCCTGTGGAACATTTTGACTTGGAATTGACTGATAGTCTTTCCACCTTTCTCAACAGCGCTTCGGATCTCAGCGAGGAAGTTTATCGGTGACGGCTGAGCTTTCGCGAAAACGTAGACGTGATTTGTGGCCATTCGTTCTTGAGCGATCAAGACCTTTTCGGATCCGTTTATGATGAAGTAGCCTCCCGAGTCATACGGGCATTCGTTCAGGTCGTACAAGTCGTTGTCTTGCAGTTCGTGAAGGATGCAAAAAGCGGAGCGGAGCATGATGGGAACCTGTCAAAAGTCATTAGGCGGAAGATAATTGAAGCCACGAATAGAGCTACACACCTTTCCAATCCAAATTTTAGGGTCCTCATCGGGACGGCCATCGTGCTCTGCCTCCCACTGAATGTCGCCTGGTGCACCGTTGGGATCTTCGCGTCCAATGAGTACTCTCTTCCTCATTTCAATGTATAACGGTGCCGAGTATGTCAAATTTCGAAGACGAGCTTCCTGTGGAAACACTGGGACTACTGATCCATCCGCCTCTGTTACTGTTGGTCGCGACAAGTAGATTTGCCCAAACTTGATTTCGTAGCGGCGCGTCATATCCTTGTCGTGTCCTGTGTGCTGGTCGGCTTGGTCTAGAATGAGATCTGCATTCTCGTCGACCAGTTCCTGCATGGTATTTTGCACGAATTCATCGAAAGAGTCGAGCTGCTGCCGGACCAAKCCCTTCTGGTCGAAGAAACTCGTTATGACCGTCCAGCAATCCTCCTGCGAGATTTCGGCGTCTTCACCATCTTCTTCCATGCCAAAGTTGGGATCATAATTGTCATCATAAGCGTAGTGGTCTTGGGTGAAATCTCCAATACAGCTCAGTTCAGCCGAACGATGAAGAAAAGAGAACGTGGCTCTACCTTGGCTCATATTCCTACTCTAAGYTGACTCTAACGAAAAACAGACAAATCTCACAGGTTCACCAGCGGTGATATGGATATGGCGCCAAACGAACGTGCAAGAATTGACGTGAGCTGTGTCGACGCCGGGGAACAATGGCGTTCAGAAGACAAGGTGTAAGTTTGGTCCCGTTGAATTCAGAGCAATACATGTCTTTGTCATTGTTTACCANCATCTTTGGCTGACTCAGCRTCGTCACTGGAACTCTCCAGCACTCTCCGCTTGGACCAACCAAGTCATTTTCTTCTCGGCCTGCRTTGCATAACTCCCCTACAACAAAGACGCTTCTGTTAAATTCCATTARACRGCAGAATCCAAAAAAYMAGGCTCACCCCGAAAATYACRGTGTGATTGAGATAGTGAAAGGATAAATAGAGTTCGCATCGGTACGAGTATTGGTTCTGTGGCTCAGACTTTGGATTGTATTCCAGGTACGTTTCGAAGAATGTTTTAGGGAAGCCACCGAACATTCTTGCAATAGCGAGACTATTTGCGTCGTCATTATTTTATCTAAAATGGAAGAAGTAGCTGTAGCGTACTCAGACTCGTTATGACCRTAGAAAGACGCTGGGTCRAAGATGACTGGCTTGTTGGTTTCCTGGTCTACTCCAGCGTTCCCACTCTGTTGTATGGAGCTTATCAGCGCTCACGGGTGCAGGTAGAGAACAAAATCCCATACCCAYAGATCACCGTGAAGAATKACTGGCTGGATATCCAAGGGACCTAATTWAAAGTTGACGTCAGGACGCSSCTACRGYGAYGAAGGGYAGATAATTYCTKACCCAATAACTTGGGAATAACCCTGTAKGTCTAAGYKTCTTGAAYGAGYAYCTACGAGGGAAGATGAACYTACGTTTGTATCACTGTGTCACCAATCTCGCATAGGCGGCTATATCTTCCCTTTTCGCGAAGTCTTGAGATAAGRGTGCCATACATCGCAGAGTARCATTCTTCCCATGTATCGTACCAGCCGTTYTCGAATCGAGTTGGTCCACAGAAYGTGGGCACTCCAAATCCAAATTTYCCGTTAGGACTCGTCCCTCGATGCAGTTCAGTTGCCAGGCGCTTCCCCAATTCGTGTGCCGTCGAAGATGTGAGGGAGCCTATATCTTTGTATTGCGATATAAAGTAGGGCTTCCCGTCTTCARATGTACCRTRRGTGTACAGCCTAGGTGCTAGGCCAGGGGCCGCTGYTTCGATCGCCTTCAAYGATTCTGCTTCTCCGGTGTATTGTTCTTGTTCATCTAYCCTACCGGTCTTGACGAAGTAAGAGCCGCCTGATGCAGAAAYRATCTTGGGCAACCTGCCAGARTACACCTTGCTGGGGTCRAATYTATCGAGCTKTTCTCGGATGGCAGCRGAGAGATGGTCGTTCATGGCTCGAAATCKGTAGTGATGTCATCGTGAACCAGCGAGCGCYAGTGCTACNTTTGATGCNNGNNNNTGATGGGTCGATCGGTGCCAAGCGGACCCGACCTTGAANNNNGNNNNCCCAAGCGAGAGGACGCATACTATCATCAGGAAGAATGTATTATCGTACAATAGGGATGTCATGTGGTATCTTCGACATGTCGTAAAGTTCATAAAAGTGCTCAAGGATTCTATGTAGTAGTAGACTGGGAGATCGACACACTATAACTTGTTTACCTTGCTTCAAGATCTCCAGTATCCTGCACTTCGAGACTCTCRKCCGTCTGCATACGKTTTTGGCGAGCTAGACGATACCGAGGGCCAACWAGAATATCCAAAAATATCAAAGGAATGGTCAGAAGGGACAGAAATCCTAGAATTGTGTATGTCCAYCCAAGGCCGATGCGATTGATGAGTGGCTGCATCACAGAAACRACGAYAGCGGCCAAGGTACACCGSACAAGATTATTCTGTTGAMAGRTYAGGRACTRCGRGGYGTATTGGACGGAAATGTGGAYACTGACGCAAGCGGTGACGGAGGAGCTTTGCTCTGGAAACAGATCTATCATCAAAGTKGASGYCGAGTTCATGGMGGCCATTGYAAYGTAGCCATCTGCAGGGTWACAAAMATTAGAACTTTCGGATGCATATCTYGAGAAAAAGACTCACGTATCAAGTGTAGCACAAGMGGAACCGCGATGCTAGCTTTCYGCTGCAGAGTCCATCCATATCCTCCAACAGCTCCAGCGAAAACTAGCATYAAGATYGGCARRATRCTCAGACGAGCCTGAAATCTAGTCGAACATCATCGCCGTTGCAAACAAATCAAGGGACACGAACCTTTTCAAGAGCGATGCTTTCTCGTGMAACTTCGGTYCTAGAAAGGTCTCCTCCATCTCCAGAAYYTGCCACAAGCTTCTGYTTGTATTTCTGGWATTGCCTGTCCAAAAYCTTCCCATGGRCGACACTYCCAACCATCATCCCTCCCCCGTACGCTAGGAAGGACAAACCRATTGTCGTCTCCGTCAGAAAAGGGTACGTCACKTCAAATGTGGTGGAAAYRGTCGTGATGATGCCRYACATCACACCATTGACAATRGCRGTGATTCCCAGAAGGATGAGAATRTCRACATTGGTGAACAGTCGGARAGGGTTTGGTAGACGTTTCACCGGGGCCGCAGCRTTCCTTTCACGTGAAGGYTTAATCTTGGGTATGAAAGGYAAGAGAGGTCGATAAATGCTYGATGTTCGAATGYTGCCATTTCCAACAATACTTCGRAGGGTTTCAGGAACAAATCTGTAGGTTRAYGAATTAGAGGATCGCMGAGCTSCAKACGGAGRTGAACTCTTACAGGATCATTGTRATAGCGCACAGMGCGCTTGAGATAGTGAGGAACCAGAATATAGCCCTGAAARCACMTCAGCTAGCTTCCRCAGAAAGTTAAACAATGCCGACCTCCATCCCAGTGAATCTGCTATGGCACCACCGATCACRGGCCCAATGACTGGGCCAACCTAGTTAGGCGTTAGCCAGGCGGCGGCGGCAGGAAATGAGGAAAAATAACCATAGGTCCAAGCGTAAAAAATCCGAAGAAGCCTCCCCGCTCTTCACGAGTGGAAATATCACCTATAACACCGGCACCTRCAGGAACRGTCCRYGTCGAAGRTCAGATCACTTKAACWTCATAGASARCAGAARGCGCTTCACCRATTGCWATTGTACTGGCTGATCCTGTTGCTTGGAGACAGCGAAGCAACATYAGCAACCAGTACGCAGATGTTGGAACCAGTGCCAGACCGAYRTTAGACGCTGAGAGAAGRATGAGACAGCCTGCATARCAAGGYCGCCGACCATACTTGTCTGCCAGTGGGCCCCAAAACATGGGAGCTACRCCCTGCATAAYGAKATACATAGTAACCTGAAGGCGGCCGTCAGTCGTAACAYCGAGGTGTTTACATGTGAAAACAGCGACRTACCGTCAAATTTATGAGYTCAATTGGTTTATTGAACTCTCTCGACAGTGTTGGTAGCACTGGAAAGTATACATTTGCAGTTAAGGGGCTGCAAAAAAAAAAACNRGCCAGCGTYAGCGCGAGTAATATYATCATCGTGGAGYGAGGAGGYGACCTGAAAAGCCCAGCTAATGCAGTTAAGCTAACAATAACCCATTTTTCACTCCTTGAAAAGACGCTATAAGGTTCTTCACTTTCGTTCAATGCAGCTGTCGCAGTAGGCACCRATGATCCTGCAGCAAGWGAGTCAGGCTTTGGTGTATTGAYGTCGGTYGCAGAGTTTGGGGGTGATTGCGATGTCATGCCAGAAGGTGTTGGCTCAACAGCAGGYCCTCGGCAAGGGCTCCGTCGTATTTATACTGTCGTCCACCAGCTCGGAGCTACTAGTCGATCGGAAGTCATGGTCATATAAGGTATATCACATCAGATTTTATCAAATGCCACTTACGTCATGGTGTTCACATCTAARCTTTACAATTTACAAAGTTTGGCAACATCCCCTACTTGGCTTAGCCCGACGGTTGTTGAAGCTGAAGTAGAATCCTCATTATACACAGCATGCAGCATATCATAACTCAAACTGAGAAAGCGTCCATTCCGAGCCAATACCGAAATTCTCGTCTTTGGACTGGTAGCATCGGAACTAACACCTTGTCATCCCGTAGAATTTGAGAACGGACACAAAAGTTTCTTAACAATGGCAGAGCTTAATTCACCTGGGATTGCCAACCAGGAAGTCCACGAGTGGCACAAGAATTGCCACAGAACTGAATTGTTCTCGCCCTCAATTCCTATCCTCGCACTCTTGGCAATGGGATATCCACATCACTGGATTCCGAGGCTGTAATCTCCAAGGCACATCCGACGCCTCCGCCTAAGGTGAAGGTCCCAGAGCGATATGCGCAGGAAGTCGGAACTTGCTCACTGAAATTTCCRACTGGTTGTCAGACTCCATCAAGAGGGTGACAACAACCCGAATTCTCTTYACCYTCCCCCCNTTCAATTTTSCACCAGAAAGAAGGTGCAAYGTAATCYTCGAGGCYTCNNNNTACAGATTCACCAATTTGGARTCYAATGATCGCCCAGAAAACACAAATAACGGGCTGTTCCGATTGAGAGGTRYTCTARATAYGWGGAAAGTGAACAGGNTTNTAGCAGCTACTGGACGCGGTCTAATCGAGGTAAGAGGGTACGACTTTATARAGAGGTGTGAGCGAATGAGAGCAGTGACTCTGTACAAATTCATCGAAGGACARYTCGTTYGGTCCTAAGTCTGGATTGACAATGTTRTCATACTGYAATTGTTTGACCTTGAAAAGGCATCAGCTTGGTTMAAGCGCATGYCATGGTYAGAAGGAACGTACCTGGTCTTTCGTAATTGTGAATAGRTTCACKGGAAGTCGCTCAGAAAACATCCCRCTCAACAACCCCATCCAGAATGGAATGGATACGATCGGGCGGTAGCGATGCGTGTACTTGAGAACTGTCTCCATCAGTTCATAATATGTAAAGACTATGCAGTGGCGAGGTTAGCTGGGAGTGCTWAAAGTGCACAGAAGCACTCACCGCGGGGTCCTCCAGCTTCCATAATCTTCCCYGAAATTGCACGCTCAATTTCACGATCTCCTCTGCACATCGCCTCAACCGCTTCGGCGAGATCGCCAACATAGACTGGCTGGAACTTGGCATTACCGCCACCAAATACCGGCAGAACTRGAAGAAGTCGGGCCAACTTCGCAAATCTCTGGAAGTGGGTTTGAGCAYGGAACTTGAACCTGAGAGTGCATTCCGAGGCGAGACGCGCTTACATTGAAGAAGTCGTCTTCTGGGCCAAATACAAGACTCGGACGAATGATAGTGGCTTCTGGGTGTGCTGCGAGTACTGCGGACTCCCCAAGACCCTTAGTCCTCCAATAGGCTATGTCGCTGTTGGGGTTCGCSCCGATAGCACTGATATGGATGAGGCGAGCACCGGCCTGTTTCGCGGTCGCAGCGACGTTTTCAGCCCCTCGCCATTGAATCTTCTCAAAGTCAGACGGTGTGCCATGCAGAATGCCGACGAGAGATATGACGGTATGTGCACCCTCGAAGGCGGGGGCAAGGGTGGARGGAYTCGTAATGTCGAGTGGAACGGCTCGCAATTGAGATAAAYTTGTCTTTGGGACACTCTTCTCTACAGCCTGAAGGAACGGTGTAGGATTTCTTGATGACAGTTGAACTATTCGTTTTGTGTCCTTGACCGCGGGTGAGGATAGCAGGTTTCGAGCTATCTGCTTGCCTRWAATGAATCTGAACTTTGAGTTGAGGTCAYGACAGCAGCTATTGTAACAGCATACCGATAAATCCAGCGCCGCAGACCACTATCTTRTTTTGCGCCATGACGGAACGCTGAGGGAAAGCAATTGAAGAAGGTTTTGAAGGAGTGGAAAAGTGAGAACAGCCATGAGGTAATGTTTGAGAAGAGCACTGATTGACAGGGTCCAGCGGCCCAGTTGCCAGCCAGACGCGACTTCTTGCCGGGATCGGCCAGATCCGATGGAAATGGAACAGACCTCGGTAGGCCAACTCATTCACTCACAGGAGGGGGCTATGTGGCAATTTTCACTTTAAAACGAGTCCACGRTGMATATGTACAATKTGAATAATAATGATATATAGCGAATKAACCCTGCTATGAAGAKTCGCTACCCATCGCGTCAGCATCACCAATGATCACAAGCCCTTCTTCAGCACTAGGAGTTTTAGTCCGTCTCTTTTTCTTTGTRGTAGGTGCTTCCGGTGAGGCTTCTTGCGGTAYTTCCGGTGGGGTTATGATCGCTGGTTTGGGAGGTGCCCGGATTTCAGGAACAGGGCCCGAGAAGTCTTTGCCGGTCATGCGAGATAGATACTCTATGTCTAAAGAGGWATAGTTTGAAAGCCGAAAATGCGGGGACAATTAACTACTYACCAGGAGCYGTCCTGTTATTGAGGCAATAATTTATTCTGGCAGGATTCCTTTTATCTTCCACTTTGAATTTGTTTTTGCATGATTTCCTATCWCGACCAGGAAGCATATAGGCAATTAATTCRTAATTCTCTCCATGCTGCATGAGAGCCTGCCAAAGTTGTCAGTGCGGGTTGAGATCAAACGAGAAGAGRAAACCAACATCATAGAATAGTTCAGTCTCTTCAGCACTCCAACGTGAGCCCCGGAACCGCTTGGCATAAGTGCCAGAATTGACGAATTTGGTGGTATCCGACTCCGTGACATGGGTATAGTTTGCAGTTTCGTCGGTCTCCTCGCGATTGACCACCAATGAATCCTCATCGATGACAGTCTCCCCRTTGGGACCTATACGAACTTGGACATTATACCGGCTGGATGCCAGATCCTGAGTGTAGTCGAAATCCGCGTTCGGGTCSTCGGTACTCGCACTCGTAGATGCGTGGCTTGTGGAAGGAGTTATTGACGAAGGAGTGGGTRGGACACCGTTTTCCTGGAGAAGTTCGGCCTCTTGCTCCGTCCTGCCATACTTGCGCGCTTCCATAAGCTCCCTCATTCGAGCGCGTTTTTCTCGATTTTGCTTTTTCCAGGCAGCATGATTGTTCAGTATTTCTGCTGCCTTGCTACTCACTCTGCCTTGRCCAGTGTCATTGCAGAGCGTGGCCATGGTGACAACGGTTGGGTCAAGATCCTCGCCTGGGTCAGCGCTAGGGTCATATGGAGGCAGRGACGGGGCTCTGGAACGTCGACCGCGGCCGCCCTTTGCCTTGGAGGAAGTCGAGGAAGCGTCGTCGTCGTCGTCCGGTGTTGCTGCAGAACGTTGACGCTTCCTCCGCTGTTCAACAGCARWTTGCGACCCAGTCTCTTGCAGTGGGGACCCACTGGACGAAGGTTGATCAGCAGGGGCCAAAATGGCAGGAGTGATGGGCTGAGTCGTCGGGGGATAGGAAACGTCCGGTATTGGTATTGAAGCCTGGGTTGGTGGTCTAGGAATACCTATTGCGATTGGTGTCGCCGAAGCACGAGAAGGGACGGAAAGCAAGGTACCCCTACTTGAGGGCATGCTTTTCGTTGAGTTGCTTAGGGCCAAAGAAGCGGGTCTCTGCTCTAAATGAGCAGCTGGAGCGACGACAGGCTGTTCGCTCGGAAGGACAACAGGTGGTAGCGGGGGGNAAGCTTGTTTCACCCGAAGCAATACTGCTTGCAATTTTTTGGGACTGGGTTAACGTCTGAGAGCTGGGGGTCCCCGTTGAGGTCGAACCAAAAGGTTCTGTCGGGACATCGAGGGCAACCGATGCCTGTCTCGAGACCTCTACTGTTGCTGGACGGGGTCGGGCCTTCGCAACGGGCTTAAAGACGGCGCCTCCCTTCTCTATAACATTGTTGGTAGCTGTTAGCAGCAATGAAAATGACGCTACTCACGAACTCTGCTCATGGTAGACGATAAGGTGTGCAAGAAATTGTTAGGATAATAAACGCGCTGATATCAAGACCCGTGCGCGTGACTCCGGCTGATCTGATCTGACACCAATATCCGAAGAGTTCAAGACGCCGGTCGGCATCTTCCCAAGTTCATCTTGCGATGAACGCTAACAAAACCACAGAGGTTTCGCTCCCTGTTGGCGAGAACTTAGGCTGGGACACTACNGACGTCATAGAAGATGATAAAAACTCTCTCAAGAGTATAGCTGAAAGGTAATGGTCGTCCTTTTTTCAATAGGGTTCTGGATCCTGACGGCCAGTTCATAGTGGGGTCCTGGCACACAGTTTAAAGCAGTGTAGGTTTGAGGGCCTGGAGATTAGAGTCGCGCTGACTATATCATAGCTAGGCAGAAATGGGTATTCAACACGTTCCCCAAGTTCCTTGCCAAACCTCGAGGGAACAAAGCTGCAGAACCTGTCCCCCAGCCACCGGCCCATCGACTTTTGAACCGCGGCAGATGCGATATGGTCATAGGACCCCACATTTTCCCGGACACCAATTTCTATGAGGTTCAATATCTCCCTGACCAGGTACAGGGACAGACGGGACTATTCATGAATCAACCAGCATCCATGGCTCTGACGACAATGCAGGCGATTCAACCGCGCATAATCGAAATGCAATTCATCGAAAGATTCTATCCAAAGCTAGTTCCGTTGTTTCAATGGGTGCATAACCCGAATAATCACCCGGAGGTCGGTGCAAGGATTGAAAGTGCCATGGCTGCTGATACCTGCTTCAACAAAYTGGTTCGTTCGGTCCTCGCAGGCACAGTAACAGCAGACGAACTCCAAACTTTAGCTCCATTAGCTGTTCAGGTATATCCCTCGACAGTATCAATCCCAACGTCGACTTCGACAACTCTGTCGCCATATCAGTTCCCGGACGTCGTGCCCACCGTCCCAACAGTGAGGGCCTTTGATCTGGTCATTGAATTCAAGGAAGCTCCTTCAGACCGATGGCTCGTCCCTCGCGGTCCCGCACTGCTTGAGCGGAAAAATGACAAGGATACGACATTGACTCTTTGCCTGCCATTTGACCAAGTYGCCACCACCGATACTCAGTCACAGTCAGATACCAGCAAGAACAAGCCTGCAGGAGAAGACACGCGTGAAGCTGTTTCGCTTCTCTTGAAAGATGTTCCACCTTTCATCGCGGAAATGTTGGCTCTCTGGATYGGAGGACAAGAAACAGTAGACCGKAACCGTGCAATTATCARCGGCCTGGTAAGTCCGCYATCCTTTKAGCGAAMGCAATTGCCTCGACTCATTTYACCGCTCAGGGAAAGCGCAAACGRCTATACYTGGGATATCAGCTGCCGTCGTGTCCCCTATTGACGCAACTTCAGACGGTATGRTTGAATGGGYACTGATCGCGAGAATTGATATCTGAACCAACTCCCAGCTTTCCCAACCGTATACCATGAAGCTTCTKAAACATGGTCCTAACCCTCAAAGGCCCCCTAGACCCAGAAAAACAGCGCCAAAGAACGCGACCAAGGACCCAGTGATAGCGAAGAAGGCTGTGGCTGTCAGTACTACTCAACCRATGCCCAAYGTGACACCCCAGACACCKCCAGCGCCAGCAGTACCACCGGTTCCAAAGAAAATGAAGACYACTCACATGCCATCATCRTTAGAGATCAAGTGCGTGGTTTGCAACGCAAAAGACGTGCCCCTTCTCCTYGGAGGTCGTCAGTATTATCAAACTTATCATGGTTCTGTCYACTAACGATAATTCCAGGATACTGCCGTGTTTGCATTGAGACAGGAAAAGCGAGGTCGCACCCATCCTTCGTYGCTGCTTTGCAGTCMAGGCCRTATTCCGTTCCCACTTTTTCTCCGACTGTACCTACYACCRCRACATTCAGCGTTCCCCTCAACTCKCCAGGCTCGTCGACAGCTCCGAGCACCTCGAAYCAAYCAACGATATCAAGAGGTMAACAGCCATGAAATAGATAGTGATTGGTAAATKTACAAGCTTGCGAATGTGATATCCTGTGAAATACATACATTTAACTTAGTCGGTCTACGGGTCCTTGGAGCAAGGAATAATATAAAAGAACGAGTGAATATGAATGGGYGAATGTCAAAGAAAATACTTATTGAAATACGTTGATCAGCCAGCCCGTCCACCAGGTGATGATTCCAAGTTGCATGATAACGACCGAGAATTCGAAGAAAACRGCAATCCAYAGAATCAGGATGCCTATCCAAAAGAATGGRAGTGCCGTCCACCGGACGCCATCATATGGAATCCATTGCAGCCTATAGCTCCCCAAGGACGTGATGGCYGCCCTGAGCTGGAGGAAAGTCAGAGCGATAGAGAGAAAGAAGAARAGTATGAGGCCGAGCCAGTGGCTAAAGGAGCGTTGRGGTATCTCAGTGAGAGGATACCGTTTGGGTTCGCCGGTGAATTCGTTGCGGTATAAAGGAATGATAAGAAAATCGCGGACATCYTCGCCAATAGTCTTGCCGTAGTTCCGCCAGAAAGGTGTGACTGTATCGAGGAGCAGTGTCAGCGCATCCATGGCGAAGTCCCAAAGCTGCTGGTATTGGTCCCGATAGCTCTCTTCCAAAGCGACGATATGGGAGAGCTGTCACGCCGTCAGCGAGAGTATTAGAAAATAGTGTTCCCTGCTTACCTCGGGATATACGACGGATGTACGAGAGACCGTTGTATTATACTCCCTTTTGACGTTTCGGTGTACTTCCTGGACCTCGTGCAACAGTTCAGTCAAACTTGCCGCAGTCGACACGATTTCGTCCTTCTGGGTTTCGAGTACGTCCAGAGTTTCCATCAGCGTGGAAATGGGAGTGTCCAGGATCTGTACTGGATCGGACGCCTTAGTGGGTCGCGTCGACAGGAAGGATTTAAACGTCTGCCGTTGCCGGAGAACTCTTTGATGAATATCTTCCACGGCTCTCCACCCTCTTAGCCGGCGAGTTGCACCGGTAACAGCAGCAGGGTCGTGGCTGAACGCCTCGACAAGCTCCTTGGGTAGGGGAAGGTGCGGAATGCCGGGAGTCTTCATAGCGGCGTTCTGTATTGCATCGTATTCTCGTACGGCAGCCGATATTCGGTTRAGCATTTGCCTGGTTCTGTGATTGTGGGCATGAGCCTCTTCGAGTATTCNNTATAGNAAGATGTGAGAATGCGATCCACACATGGGGGGAAGGAAGCCACATACCTGAGTTTGCTTTCGTACTCGCGGCGAAGATGTAATTCGTTGTCCTCTGGGAAGCGCTTGTTAAGGATGTCGGACGAAGGGTGGGAKGCGCGAATACGACGAGGTAGTTGGGATTTCAAGGAGCCACGAGAAACCAATTGGGGTGCAGGCTGCTCTTTCACTGAAGAAGCTTCCCNNCAGAAGCTTTACTTGAAGTTGGTAGTTTCACTTGTACCGGAATCGCAGTTCTTTGGTCGRTCTTGTCTCCTGGTTCACGGGCAGCAATTACTTGGATTTTCGGGCTAGGATGCTCTGACTTCCGGGCTGACTCGATGAAAGGTGATTCCCTTGCGACACCGCGATCCGAAAAGTCCGACATCGACTCTGCGACGGAGGAGCCATCCCCTTTGAKGTACACAGGGTGATACTCCCTCGCGAAATTGSCTGGCTTAATTTGAKTCTTCGACGTCGATGTACCTGGAAGCGGCAGGTTCGGTGCACCCGAGGAATCCACGGAATCACGACGCGGCTCAAAGGAGACTGCATCGGGYGATGGAAGGGGCATATGGGGCGGGGATGCAGGAGAGGAGGGGGTGCGACTATCTGGCAGAGGGTACGCCGTTTCAGGGATAGTAGGCATAGTAGCTGTTGAGTAAAGYTGCGCCTGGAAAAACTCTTCCATGATCAAGGCCGACAGGTGCCATTCAGAGCGGTCTTTCGTATGATTTCTCTCGAGGTGCTTGAGCCAGGAAAAGGGTTCTGCCTTCTCGATTGCCTGCTTGACACGAGTGTCCACGCCTGCGTACCACCGAGCAACGTTAAGGAGATTAAAGGAAGAGGCTGTTCTCTTGACTGCGGGACTGTGCTCGGAGAACAGTTTATATCGACGTCCAAGTTGCTCTCGAGTAATTGCAGCCTTCCGTTGAGTCTGAACACTCATGACTGTTGTCATCTTCTCCAATTTCTCTGGGGCCGATGTTAAAAATATCTCCCAAACATGCCGTCCGGGACCCACCTCTGTAAATGGTTTCCTGCTGTTCAGCCAATGCATTGAGTGGGAGTATTTTATCCCTTTCCTTCCGTTTTCCTATCAACGGCCACCGTTTGTCGCTCTTGTCATCGTCCGTATATGGAGACCCCCAGTCCAGTGTTTTGCCATTGTCCAAAGAGGTAGGCACGGGATGTGAATAGTCAGTGGAGCTGGGACCCCCTTTGGCCGGGCTGAAGTCGATATCAGAGGTTGTACTGATACTGGCTGTCCTAGGAGGAGTCGGAGATGCCGGAGGGGAAGAAACAGCAGGCAAACGGGATCTCCATGATGCATGGGCTAGTTCAGGCGAAATCGAGGTCCCAATGCCATGTTGCGGCGATGCAGATTGCTCCCTCTTCAACCTGGCTTCTCTTCGAGCTTTCAGCTTCAATGCTCGTTGAACGTCGAGTAATATCCGAGGGTCTGCAGTAGAAGGGAGGTTAAGCGAAAGTGAGAGTACGGCGCCTCTGATTACCCACCTTCATGGGCTTAGAGAAAGCAAAAGTCAGCACCAAGAAGTAGTACCGTACCACCGTTGACCGCTTACCTAGATCGTACTCGTTAGAGAAAACTCCGACGTTGGCATCTTGCTCTAGGTTTGGGGATCCCATGTCGACGACACCTGGACTGGGGACACGCCGGTGCCTGAGAGGTGGAGAATCGAGTAAGGAAGCATTACTTGGCACACTTCGCCTGTGACTGTTTTTCTGTGGATTGAGTGGGGAGCCCCGCCTTACGGGTGGAGAGAATCCGAGGCCATATGATTTCTGGGAGTATTCCGGGTACTGTCGTGACTGTCGAGCAATGGAGCCCTCGAGGGGCGACGGAAAGTGTTGGCGCGCGACGGGGCTGCTTGAGGGGTTAATATTAGAGGTGGAGGCTTCTCTCCTTTGGTTGAATACATCGTCGTCCGAGTCCAGCCCAGTCCGGTCCATCTGCGCAGGATGAGAGTAGGAAATTCGGAGGTTGGTTGTGCCCTGCGCGTCACCGGCGAGCTGAGCCTGCAGCGTTTAAGTCCGCCTCAAATGGGGATAGCGATCAAATTGCAGCTCGTGTTTATCCCTGAATTTATTTCCGGTATTTATATACGAAGCTAAACGTTAAACTCGTAGAACTCTACAAGCTTTTGGAATCACAACAGATGTGCGAGTGGGGGAAGTCTAATTCTCTATTATAATAATATTACAGAAATTCAACCACCAGAGTATCTATCCGAAGCGAGGCATCTTCTTCCCCGGGGANCGCTTGCGACGCATTAGAACCCGACCAAACATAACAGCGGTGAGAGCTGATAGCGAATACCTGCAGCAAATTCAAGACCAGAATGACGAAGACTAAGTCGCCCTACGTACCAGGTGATCACATAGGACAAATGGGAATTTCGCAGGTCGACTGTTGGTGCACGCCCAATGGGAGCACCCTTGTCAAGCAGAGTTGCAGCTTCACCGGCATGACCCTCTGTTCTTTGCCRTCAGCCAAGATAGGCCGAAAAAGATGAAYGAAACGCACCGAATATTTGTTCGACATAAACAGGCTGAACGCCTGCTTCATCCCCACCAGCATATTGTGCCATAGCATCAACATCCGTCCARTACCATACCCCTTTCTCTGGCTCGTTATCCGGAGTGAACCGGTTCCTTGGTTGCGAAGTACGAATCATGCCCAGTACTTCCACCTCGCCCTCCGGTTGGTTCTGAGCCAATAATTCTAGGTTGTCTTTTGAAACGAATCCGCGATCCACGAGTATGGTCGAGCCATTCTCCCGGACTAGTGGGGTGACGACATGAACACCATGGACACCCTCCCGTACACGGGGGGAGAATATCATCGTATGGGCATGGTCCCAGTGGCCTTTCAGAAGGACTTTGCGAAAGACAAATTCAGGAATGACTGAGAGGCTGCTCGGTGAGTTGGTAACGCGGTGTGTTCAATAGAAACCTGACGACTGACTTGATTTTGCTTGGAAATTTCAGTGGTGGTAACTGCAGCTTYTCATCTAGCTCGTCAATGAGGTCAATTTTCCACTTGAGTCGTTTCATCTGCCACGTTCCAAGGGCGAAGGTAAAGAAAGGGATGATCCCGACAACGGCCATGGTTGGAGTAATCCATGGTTCTTTACGGGGCTTGTAGAGCGTCGGTACGCTTGATTTCGTGGATCTCCAGAAGAAAAATTGGCGTCTTGGGCACTGAGGAAATCGTGGCAGCTCCCGACGGAGGAGGCGGAACGGGGAAGAAAACATTGGGTCAAGAGTTCGCACGGYAAACAGGCGGTAAACACCTTCCATAACAGTTACAAGTGGTACAGCATTGGGGATTACTCCCCGTCGAACAGTGCTGCGATCCCGTAAAACCATCTTTCTCTAATTCTCTCAAGTCGCCCACAATGTAAGTCTCTTGTGCAGCCTCTGARCTGGGCTCGCGAACCCATCAAAATTCCTTGTCTACTAGGTTCAGTGGCGGTTCAGGGCGAGGGCGTGGCGGTTTCGATGTCGACGAGGAAATGCACTACCCAACACGTCCAGTGGACAAGGATAAAGCAGAGCATGAACTAGTGATCAACATTAAAAAGGCCACCAGCCCAGAGGAGTCAGCACCCAAGCAGAAACATGTCCGCAGTACGTCGTGGCTGCCGGTGATTCAGACGTGGAACTCAACCCCAGTTTCCAGAGTGTATCGTTTATACGTGGGACTACCACTCTTCAACTTCATTTTGGAGCAGTCTTCGTGCACAGCCTATACTTTCCGATGAAATTCAGACTTTCAAGGCACTGATCACGGTGCAYAAGGTGTTGCAGGAGGGTCACCCATCCGTATGTCGATCTTCTTCCGTCCTCTGTTACTTCCTACATCTTCCTTTCTAGACGTTGGTGGAAGCCCAAGGACACGCTTCGTGGCTGGAAACGCTGGCTCGTACGATAGCCGCAGATGGTTCACGAGGTTGGTGGAATATCCGTTGATGAACTGGGCTGCACTCACCATCATCGATAGGATACGCCCCTTTAATCAAGGCATACGTGCAGTTCATTCTGTCCAAACTCAGGTTCCATCGTCTCCGACGAGAGTTCAATGGTCTATTTGAATATGAGGAATACGTGACCCTGAAGGGGATCGACGATCCTAATGAAGGGTCAGTGTTTCCAAGCTCTCCCTGTCTGTTTGCTCACCTTTAGGGATACTTTTCAGTTACGAGACGATTTCAGATCTGATGCAACTGCAAGACCAAATAGACTCGTTCCAGAAGATGGTCTTCTCTCATTTCAGGCACTCGAACAACAACGAATGCAGAATCTCAGCCTTGGTTCCACTGGTGAAGGAAAGCTGGGGAATCTATCGGTTCATCACAAGCATGCTACGCGCAATGTATCGACGTGAGTATTGCTCTTATAAGCTCCCGGTCAGCGTCTTATGCTTATGCTTGATGGCACAGGAACGAACGATAATGAGGTGCTGGAACCTCTCAAGGATCGCTTCACCCAGCAACACTACAATCTGCGCAAATTCTATTACGAGTGTTCGAACCTCAAATATCTTACTGGACTGATTAACGTTCCCAAGTTGGGCGCAGTAAGTAAAAGTTACAAGTGGTAGCGTCCAGTCTTTCTCATCGATTATTGCAGGAACCACCCAACCTGATGGATAGCGGCGAGGCACCCGAGCTCCCGGCTCGACCGAAGACTGAAACGAAATCACCTCCACCTGCCGCCCCTACTCCTGGAGTCGACATTGACGAGCAGGTCCGCATGCTGAAGGAATATGAAGACAAACAGGCTGCCCTGAATGCCCAGCGAGAAGCTGAGGAACGACGAAGGCTGGAATTAGAACAGCAGCAACARCGCGAATTCGAGCAGAGGCAACTGGAACAAGCTGAGGCACAGAGACTAGCCCAAGAGCAGTTGATGCAACAACAAATGATGTATAGCAACCAGGCCGCGTTACAGCAAGCCGGAGAGCTGGAGCGCGAACTTCTCGCTATGCGGGGCCAGTATGAAAGGGACCAAATCTTCCTGGAGCAGTATGACCGAGTGAGTCCTTCTCTGAATGCGTAGGCAACCTCTTGCTGAGATCCCACTAGCGTGTCAAAGCCCTTGAATCCGAGCTCAATGGCATGACCGGACACCTCAACTCCCAGATGGCCGCCAAGGACGAGTTGATCAAGCAGCTCCAGGACCAAGTCACCCTCTGGCGTAACAAATATGAGGCCCTTGCCAAGCTCTACAGCCAGCTGCGGACGGAGCATCTCGACATGCTTTCCAAGTTCAAGCAATATCAGCTGAAGGCCAACTCTGCTCAGGAAGCCGTGGATAAGATGGAGCGGATGGAGCGTGATTTGAAGGCGAAGAACATCGAGCTTGCCGACATGTTGAGAGAGCGCGATAGGGCGAGGTTTGAGATCGACCGACAAAAGTCCTCTCACAAAGAGGAGATCGAGAGGTTGCGCAGAGAACTCAGCTTTGCCAACGAACGCGCAGAAGATTCGTCGCGATCCCGAAACACTGAGGTATCCTCCGTAATGTCGAGGTACAACCGCCAGATTTCAGAGCTTGAGGACTCCCTGAGCGTAGGTGGTGCAGCTCTCCTTCAAGGKTTTTTTGCTGATGTCCGCTTTAGAGAAAGCAACTTCAAATTGACGAGTTGCTCAGCAAACTCGATAGTGCTTCGGGCGATCTGGAGCGATTGAGAGATGAGAAGGACCAGGAAATTCTCATTCTTCAAGAGGGCATGGACAGCACTCTGCAGCAGCTGTCCGAAGTGCAGCAGGTGATTTGTCTTGTTCTCATCATCTATTGACATTCGTTGAACTGATCGTTTCAGGACCGAGGAATCGCTGATGAGACGACCAACGCTCAGATTGACACTCTCATTTTGGATAACCGCAAGAAGCTCAATCAAATCATAGGTGATTAAGGCCAATTGATAAATTCGTGACGGCTACTAACGTATATCAAGACTCGATTCTTCAGGCTTGCGTGCACAAAGTCGACGACTCGATTTATGAGCTCGAGTCTCCTGCTCAAGCTGGCAACCTCAACTCTACACCAGAGTATACGCTGTCTATGATCGAGAAAGCTACCAACAACGCGACCGATTTTGCCATGATTTACAACCTCTATCTCAGCGGTGAAGCTGGTGGTGATCATGTCGAGGTCATTAAATCCTCCAACGAGTTGGCACAATCGCTGGCCGACGTCCTCACCAATACCAAGGGCATTACTCGTCTAGCCGATGACGATGTTTCGGACAAGATTATCAACGCCGCAAGGGGSGCTGGTGACTCTGGCATTCGGTTCTTCGAAAACCTTCAATCCTACAAGTTGGATCTTCTCCAGCCTTCACAACGTAAAGACGTCGCGATGCGGAGCAACAGTCAAACAAAGGCGGCGCTTACCAAGCTGTCCGAGGTTGTTGAGGGATTGGTTTCCAAAGGCTCGAAAGCTACTCGAACCAACGGGGATCTTGGTGATTTGGTGGAGCAAGAGATGCTTAGCGCCTCCAAGGCCATCGAAGCAGCCACAGAGCGCCTCAAGCAACTCATGGCCCGCCCCAAGGATTCGTCGAGGTACAGCGCCGTCGATCTCCAAGTTCACGATTCGATCCTCTCGGCGTCTTTGGCCATCACCAACGCCATCGGACGCCTCATCAAGGCTGCTACCGAGTCRCAGCAAGAAATCGTCGCCCAAGGAAGAGGCTCGAGCTCAATGCAGCAATTCTACAAGCGGAACAACCGCTGGACCGAGGGYCTTATCTCTGCYGCCAAAGCYGTTGCCTTTGCGACCAACTTGCTCATTGAGAGCGCSGATGGTGTGCTCTCCGGAACGCACTCGCTCGAACAGCTCATCGTCGCCTCCAACGAAGTGGCAGCAGCAACTGCCCAGCTCGTGGCTGCCTCGCGTGTCAAGGCCAACCTCATGTCCAAGACGCAAGAGCGGCTGGAGGCTGCTGCCAAGGCCGTCACCGAAGCTTGCAAGGCACTCGTCAGGCAGGTCAAGGCTATTTCTGCTCGCCAAACCGAGGACGAAGAAGTCGATTACAAGAACATGGCCGTTCTCGAGTTCAAGAGGCGCGAGATGGAGCAGCAGGTCGAGATTCTCAAGTTGGAGAAGGAATTGGGAGCCGCGCGCCATCGTTTGGGAGCTATGAGGCGTGCTGGATACCATACCGACGAAACAGACTAAGTAGATACTATACTTTGGCTAATTTGATTCGATTGGAAATATTGCTTGTCCTCTTTTATACTTTTGAAATTTTAATCGTTTCCCGTTCTTTGTATTTCTGAGAGTGTATGYGAAAAAATGAGAACGATGCGAGAGTAGATCGATGTATGTGGGTAAAAATGAATGAGGAGGGGCATGCCRAGGTATATAAACAGAAACTGGGTAGTAAATAGTAATAAAAAATATGAGCAAAGGATGGAACAATAGTTGGGACAGGTCCGGTAATTTCGATAGCGTTGGGTGATTGTGGAGGAAACTAGGTGAAGGTARCACTAGAAAAAAGGAGAGGGGTCAATCTACTACTAACACATATGAGTTTGATACAGTAGACAACTAACAAGATGAGCAACAAATGAAATCGGTTGGCGTGTGAGTGAGTGGAAGAGGGAATGTGAGTGAGTCAAGTTAAAAGAAACAACACGGAAGTTGATACACCTGGTCTTTAAAACCCAGTATCGCGAARYTCGGAATCCATRGACCGACATCTCAATCGCTTCGAACAGTGTCAAAACTCTCCCGAGCAAAATCTAGGAAGCTGGCGCTAACAGGAGGTCCCATGCTACTGTCGGTGTCCCACTGGTCCCTTCCCTTCGGTTCGTCGAACAACCTTACGACATCGTCCCGTCCGTTTTCGATCAGATTTCCGTCTTCGTCGTCATCGTCATCATCATCAATTTCCAGAAATGATGGCTTCCTCAAGAGAGAACGTCTGTGTATCGCTTTCTCGAAGCTCATCTTCGGCTTCGGGCGCCTGACTGGAGGGGCAGATAGGGTGATAACTGTGGGTTTTGCGGGCGAMGTTTCACGCTGTGTGATGATGGCTGGACGTGTTTTAGGACGAGGTGGCGGTGGAAGACTAGTCATAACAGGAGGTGGAGATGAGGATGACTTGAAGAATGATTGTTCGAGCGCAAGGTCTGAGAATTTTGGCTGATTGAGGGGTTGTCCTGTCGATGGCCGTTCGGGTACCTTCCTAGAAGGGGTTCCAGAAGACGCGGTCCTAGGCCTGGTGGACGACGGAGAAGCGGAAACAAAACTATCAAGCTTGTTGCTTGTTCCGCGAGCAGAGGTGATGGTGTTTGACCTGTGGAATCGGGAGTGATCGCTCATCTGACTTCGAGGTGAAAGGCCCGATAGAACGGAGTCCGTATCACAATCTATCGATGCGACAGTGCTCGAAGAACGTATAGAGAATCCTCTTTGCCGTGAACCTGGAGTCAAGGTAGGTGATGTGAACATAATCGGTGGTGCTTCTTTGACAAGCTCTGACCGGCCAAGGGTTGGAGAGCCCAAGTCTGCCAAACCGTGAACAGGACTATTTGGCACGGTATCAGGCGTCCCTTCATCCCAAAAGGAGGGGTGAGACGGCTGTGTCGAGATCCAAGGCTTGAATAGAGTTGTGTTGAGATACAAATCCTGATCGGACTTCATGCTGAAGACTGATTGATTGTCCTCGTCCACACCCGTGCCCGAATGAGACGTGGATGGACGTCGGAGACTCGAACCAGAGAAAAGCCGCTTTCTTCCRCTGCTYGAGCTCGCCCGCTTTTCGCTAGGCGTTTGAGCGTCATTTAGGGTAGAAGCRGAAGAGTTTGAATGTTTCAAAGGGAGCGGAGGCACAGGTATTCGGGGGTGAGGGAATTTGAGATACTTGTGAGAAGTCTTCTCCGGCTCCTGACTGGAAGATGGAGTGGGTCCGTTGGGTGTAGNAGAAGACGAAGAAAAAAGTGGGCCGCGCTTTAATAGCGATTGATGCGATATAGCCTTCTTCAGTGTCAATGGTGGTGAGAGAGGGGTGAAAGAAGGTTTGCTTCGCTCCGCCAAACGCTCCCTATCGGCGTCAGCGGTAGTGGGGTTAGGTGTGCTGCGATCGGATATTCGTCTCGTTCGAGTTGGAGGAGATGCCAGTATCGGACTTGGAAACGAGTCCTGTAATGATGCAGCGGAAGCAAAAGAAATAGGCGAAGGGATTGACTCTGCCGTATGCGGCCTCTGGGTCTGGGGCTTGGGCCAGGCTACCGCACGGTCATCTTGCAGTGACTGGGGAGGAGGTGGCAACTTCTGTGTAGGTGGAGGGGYCGGGCTACTGAGATGCTGAAGGGAAGCTTGTCGAATAACAACCCGAGGATGGGGTCGGGAGGATGAAGATRCATTCGGGGATGACTGGGGTGGGTCGASCGGCTTCACACTCGCAATATTTGGCCGCCGATCGACAAAAAAGCCAGCYTGYTGAGTGCTGCCGTTATCAGTAAGCCCTCGTGGACGCAGGGGTGGCCGTGACGACGAGTTGGAGCTGGCCCGACTTGTTGATGCCCCTGAGTTTGGGAGCGGCGACGGTTGTCCTGAATTTTCGGTTCTCCTACTCCCATTGAGCGCCGTGTCCGAACGTCTGCAGAAATGTTAGAGCCAAGAGAGAAGGGAGAGATGGGGCAACACACTTGTTCAAGAGTTTCCCTTTAGCGCTGCCGACTGGGTGCAGGGCAGGGGGTGGCGATAACGGAAGCGGAGATTCAGGCCCATTGGGGTAATTTTGGGACTGGGAGGAGGATGAGGCGTATGAGGTTCGCTGCTGGGAAGCAAGGTCCACGGTCTTCCGGTGGATGTGGTCGTTGGAGGAAGTATTCGAGTATGCCGAGAGACGTGTCGGGTCTGTTGGCTGGTACGGGCTGGAAACCGTCCCGATGCTGCGTGACGACGCAAACGGATCGACATCGGAGAGGGTCAACAAGGACTGGCGGGCAGGGTTGCGGTCGAGGGGCTGGAAATCGGACGGAGTGCGGGGACCGAAGGAGTCTGCCCTCGAAATGACCGAGGAAACGGACTTTGAAGGCGGCCTGTTGGCAAAGGACTGTGGAACATGTTCGGGGGGCACGGGCTGGATGGGTAAAGGAGGGTCTTGGATGGCGACGGCGGGGTTCTTCTTGGATTTGAGGCCAAAGAGAGTGTTGAGGGTCTTTGACTTGGACTTGGACTTTGGTTTCTCGGGACTGTATCCCGGTACTGGCCCCGATTGCGACCTCCCCACCGACCACCAGGAGCGCGAGGAGCTGTCGAAGGCGGCAGCCATTGCTGGGGCTGGGGGCGCAGAGCGGACAGACAGCGGTATTGGGCGCCAACGAGTCAGCAAGAGCGCATGAGGAAAGTTTATGAGGAGTGTTGGCAAAATCAGTCAAGTCCTGAGAATTCACGCATTTTCGATCAATCATGTCCCAGCTTGGCACGCCCAAAATACACTTTCCCATCGCTTCATCGGGTGCTGTCTGTTGTCTGTTGCCCTGCGCCAGATCTCTGACATTCATCGTGTCCTTGCTAGCGGGACTGCCAAAGCAAAGCACCTGACAACAACGTACGTACGCAGAATTTTCCTTGAAACATGGACCACTCCGTTTCAGGGCATTGCTATTCAATTATGTGAACGATGTATGTACCGTATAAATACAATTACCATGGATATCGGTCGCTTTAACCAAGCTCTGCCCACATATCCTCCGCATCCCGGTCCCGTACCGCTTGCTTTGCCAGAGGCATCTCCGTCAGAGGTCGCGCCGGGGTCGTCGACGGGGTCTCGTCTTCGGCATCAAACAGGATGGGGTTCCGCACCAAGGGCCGGCGCAACTCAGACTCCTCCTCCTCGTCGCTCTCGACATCCAGTTCCATCCCAAACCCTGCCCTTCGGGCCGCATTGATATCAATTGGTTTGGGGCGGGAAAATAT
Organism: Candolleomyces eurysporus; assembly: GCA_027579435.1. Taxonomy (NCBI): domain Eukaryota; kingdom Fungi; phylum Basidiomycota; class Agaricomycetes; order Agaricales; family Psathyrellaceae; genus Candolleomyces; species Candolleomyces eurysporus. Next base: position 12,508 of record JANBPK010000876.1, on the reverse strand, counting down.
CGATTGCCCGGACCTAATATTGACGGGGAACATTCCGATGAGCATGCGCCAGCGACGGGGATAGATCAGAAAGAAGCAGGGGAGATAAGTAGAACTCACTGTCGCATCACTGCCGCAAGCCTCCCAAATTGAAGAACGTTCCTTGCGACCAGCAGGAGGGTATCAAATATCTCTTCTTCTTTGCTTCCTGCGCCGCATTTCGCAAATGCCAGCACGAGCAATGTTAATGCACAGAAGAACGTCAGTATAACGTCAACCACGTTGAATGGTGACTTCCAGAATTGCTAGAAACGTGTGGGGTTAGTGCAAGACCCCAATGTCCCTGAGAATGACTCACCCGGCCGAGAGCGACTAGGCGAACAGTAACTTCGAGAATCATCGCAGTGTTTATGATGACTTCCAAAACATAGAAAGCTGGACCCGGACAGCCGTCCGTCAGGCTCAGTACCACTGTGGCCACTGATAGCCCTGCCATCACAAGGTATAGGAGGATGTACACTCTGGAGTGCACGAATCGGTTGGCAAGACCTCTTGTAATTTCGCCACGCGTCAGGGCATAGATAGATCGCGTTGGGCTAGAGAACATGCCTAAATGTTAGGAGGACCTCGAAAGTCGGCTACAAAGCAGAAACTCACGCTGGCTGGGTAGATGTCGTTCTGCTATTCCCTTGACCACTCTCGAGGTCGCCATTTAATGGCTCGTACGCCTGTGTCGACATGGCTGCGCTAACGACGCCTAAGCATAGCACTCTGGTTGAGGTCATCACTGGTCAAGAACATACCTTGAATTACGTAATTGTTCTCACGGCCCGGAGGCGATGAACTTGGGCCAGTGACTCCAGCTAGGTTGTCTCTTGTCCACCACCACCTCCTGCTAGGAACTCTCTTCCTTTACTCTTTTTTCATTACTTTATCTCGAAGGATCATTCAAAATGGGTGGCGGAGATCTTAATATGAAAAANGTCCTGGCACCCGCTCCTCATGAAGAATCAGGAGCGGGTCTGGCTCGAGGAAAAGAAAGCGGTAAGTGGGATTCATTTGTTGCCCCCTTCAATAAATGTACTGAATATACCCTCTTTAGCTCGAAGAGAAGAAGAAATTGGATCAGCTGAGGAAGGAAAAGGAGGAAGAACGGCAACTCCAGGAGCTGCAGCGGTTACAAGAAGAGCAAACGGGGAAGAAACGGACGGAGAAACTGGAGTGGATGTATGCAACACCAGCRACAGGCAGTGGAGCTAATGCGAACGACCTCGAAGACTATCTTCTYGGAAAGAAGAGAGTCGACAAGATCCTTACGGCTGATGATAATGCCAAGGTACGTGCCNMTGCTRGATATTCGTTTCAATGTGCTAACCGTCCATTGTATCAGCTCGGAGCGTCCCACAAGAACTTCATCGCCGTCCAAAATGCGAACAATGCTCGAGATATGGCAGCCAAGATCCGCGAGGACCCTCTCCTTGCCATTAAGCAACAGGAACAGGCTGCGTACCAGGCCCTCATGAACAACCCTCTTCGTCTTCGCGAGATGCAGGAAAGGAATGGTATCAAGGTCAAGAAGGACAAGTCGGAGAGAAAGAAGGAGAAGGAAGAGAAAAAGAGGCGTAAGGAGGAGAAATACAGGAAGCGTCAGCGTGATTCGCGTTCACGATCTCCCAGAAGTCGTTCAAGGTCTCCAGCAGCAGGGGATGATAGACGTCACAGGCGAGAACCAAGCCCCGGTTACCATCGCCGCTCCCGCTCTCCCAGACCCTCATATCGTGAATATGACCGCCGGCGCAGGGATGACTCGTCGGATCGCAGAAGACGGTATAGCCCGGAGGAAGACAGTCGCAGACATTCATTGCCCTCTCGACACACACGCTATCCCGAAAGGAATTCAGACACWTCTGACAGCCCTGGCCCCGCGGAACGTTCGAAACGACCTCGAAGCCGCAGCCCCTCTAGGAGGAATGGAGACCGGAGCGAGAGATTCGACAAACGGAGTCGGATSGATCGTTCGCCTCCTCCTTTCAGAAATGAACGACCATCTGCACCGCAGGGCCCGCCAAGGACTAATGGGCCGATACAAGAGGACCGTGCTGCGAAGCTAGCGGCTATGCAGTCGAACGCCACGAACATGGAAGCCAACAGAAAGGAACGATTGGCCGCCCTCCTTGAGAAGGAGAAGGCCGAGTTGGCGGAGGAAGAACAGAAGCGGTCGAAGGGAATGAACAGCTATCTGAACAGCGAGAGCAAGAGGGTATTCGGTGGTGCTGGTGGACTGGAAGACCGCATTCGACGCGGTCGYGGAGGGATGGTCATCGATGCAGACTAGGTTCTCCTTGGTATGCACTTTGTGTACTTTCCCTTTCTCTATTCCTGTTGATATCCCACMCRTGTAGTATTATAGGTCGATTTCTGTATTTGGGATATCTATCGACATATTTCGACGTTAGATTGACATCGTCCCGACACGTGCTCTGAGGTCGCGTCTCTAAATAAGAGCTCTGCCCGTCTTKCTATCTGTTATCCCTTTTCTCTGTCCAAYATGCCTCCTCGACGAGCACCCTCAGTCRCCTCRGTCTCCCAGTCGCGCGCACCGTCGCCCAGTGGAGATGAAGAAGAGGTAAGGGCTGCCGCTCGAGATGGTGGGACATYATATATGCTAATTCATGGTCTTCACAGTCGAGCTTCGACACTGTGGACGAGCTACAAAGACATGTATGCGCGTTTTCATTTGTTTTCTTGGCCGTAGCCTAACTCCACTSGAGGGTATTAACGTCCAGGACATCACCAAGCTCAAGGTTCGTTTGGCCGAGTTCTGTCCAATGCATATATGCTCATTTCTATGGACTTGCAGTCCGCAGCTATCAACACGATATTTGGTGTCATTATGACCACTCGAAGGCAGATGCTGAAGATTAAGGTACCCGTTGCGTTTCCTTGTCYCCGTTTCTCGGCTTTAACCGCGCATATTATCAGGGTATGTCAGAGGCRAAGGTGGAGAAAATYAAAGAGGCTGCTCAGAAGATCGCTGTATGTKYATCYTGTATTGTCTGGTACTGGTCCTTCAATGAACTCGTCGTCAGGGATCTTCGTTTGCCACTGGGGTCGAGGTTCAAGATAAACGTAAAAAGGTTCTCAGTATCAGTACTGGGAGCAAACTTGTCGACGGAATTCTGGGTGGTAAATTTATTCTCTCTATCTCTACTCRCCTTCCCCTCTTCTCACTCGCGCATATCAGGTGGATTCATGTCACAGTCGATCACAGAAGGTTCGCCTTGTCANNNTCCTCCTGCTTGCCTACCCGWCCTAACTCGCCTTAGTATAYGGSGARTATCGAACCGGGAAGACTCAGCTTGCTCACACCATGAGCGTCGTTGCTCAACTACCTGCCGAGTATGGTGGCGCATCAGGCAAGGTCGCATATATCGACACTGAAGGCACGTTTCGACCCGACCGTATTCGGTCCATTGCCGAACGGTTTGGCGTCGACGGAACATTGGCGTTGGAGAACATTTTATATGGTTCTAATTCTCCYTAAGCTTCTTAAAGGGGAGGCAATGTTGACATTTMTTCCAGCYAGGGCATTCAACAGCGAACATCAGGTGCGTAAGATCGGGCGCTTTCTTCTATGACTGATGCCAACGACGCRTTGGACAGATGGAACTTATCAACGAGTGCTCTGCTCGGTTTGCCGAAGACAAGGATTTTCGTCTSCTCATWATCGACAGYATTATGGCTCTGTTCCGAGTTGACTATTCCGGTCGAGGAGAGCTTAGCGAGCGGCARCAGAAGGTAACGTTTTCCTTTCGACGGGGGAAATCAAGCGCGCTGACTGTCYCTRTTCCCAGCTTGCRCAAATGCTCTCGAAATTGTCGAAGCTTTCCGAAGAATACAATGTAAGTTCCTCTTTCTCTGSCACTTTTKTCCTATKCTCAGGCTGGTTCCCTAGATYGTTATCCTTATGACGAACCAAGTCCAATGTGAGTAGTACCATTGTTCCCGGTGGTGAACGCGATTTAYTCAATCAGCATTCAGCTGATCCGGGAGCAACAATGACGTTTGTTGCTGGAGGCGCCCTCAAGCCCATTGGAGGCCATATTTTGTCTCATGCTTCCGCGACCCGTATATTTCTCAGGAAAGGTGAGCAATGAGTCATCGCAGGCACTGCCTTTTTCCCGACTCTCTCTGACTCCATTCATTGTAGGCCGTGCAGAAGAACGAGTGGCGAAGCTTGTGGATAGTCCTGACCGTCCGGAAAGTGAGGCCTCGTACAAGTTGGATGAGGGTGGTTGGGCAGACGTTTGAGCCGAGGCATGGATATGAAAGGAGCCATACTGATGAACTGTGTACCAAAACCYAGATAAAATTACAAGCTATACACGCCATCCTGTCGTGGTATRATATCTACTTTTGAAAAAAAGCCCAGATGACACTGAATCGGTTATGGCGTGCTGGARCCCGTTCATGAGTATCCAATCCGGGCAATTCCTACATTTGATGGTGAAGGGCCTGGCTGAGCCGTAGAAGTTCATGATGAACAGGGGAAAGGTGAGGTTCACGTCAAGCGAAAGNTNCCAATTAGTCAGTGATAAGTTCGGAAACGCTCCAGTCCTCGAAGCTGCCGTCTGGGAGGTATCTTCGGATGATGAGGGGTATCTTTCGTTGGGACAGCTCCTTGATCGCGATTTGAAGTGCATCGGTYTCTCCGTCCAAAGGGACAAGGACAGGTGCGTTCATGCTGTTGCCATYGACGTTCAGAAACAATCAACAGATAGCRCACTGCTACACACCTGATTTGTAGMGCTCGAGTACCCAATATTCGAGCACGCTCGTATTTGGTCAAGTAGGGAGTGGTCACCCGGACCTTGTTCGATTGACGTTGCTCCGTGACACCGGAAAGTGCAGGTGCAGCATCCCCATTCCCCATTTCTTGGTCRTTCTCATCCTGGACACCATTCACCCCACTGTCACCCGTAGCTCCTTCACCTTCGCCATTCTGGMCTTCGCCTTCTTGGTCTTGTGCTAGGAGATCATATTTATCATCCTAAGTGTCGTCAGAGGGTGCTGTGCTGCRAGAGGCCGAGCTTTGGAAACCCACAAATGCGTCTTCATTGAAACTATGGTTCGAAAAATTGGATGAGTTTATGAGGACAGARGWCTAATTATTGATCGTCATACCTTGGTCCTCCATAGTCGTAGTCGTCACCTCCACCATACCCGTCGTCGGACATCGTTCAGCTCGTTGGAATAGACTCGGTAGCAAGGAAGGTAGATCAAAACATTTTCGGCGGAGCGGCAAGCGCGAAGCGTCGCGTCGGAGTTCGAAACYTGATTCACATCACGTGCATTGGTCGTTTATTANTYTCRAGAAAGGCAATTAAAGGGAGTTCTCCTCATTGTCCTTGCGAACCACAACTCGAAACAGTTGATTAATTGACGATGGTGTCGCTATGCTCTGGGTCTTATTTTCCGCGGATTCTTCTCCCGCGATACTGGGTAGCTCCYTWYGGTCCCAGTCAGCGAAGGCTTCTTCATCTGCGCTTATAATCTCATTTCACGTTCTCGTGACGGCCTTTGCTCTCTGTGCCCTGTGGTACCGTCATAAGAAGCCTTCTCTGAGATCGATCTCCAGAACTCGCTGCTCTTCAGGCCGGCTCTTCCGGTCGACTGGCTCTCAATTGGCACCTCGTCCAAAAAAGTCTATCCTCCTGCCCGGTCTGTTKCCTGGCTTACAATNGNTNTNGTGTAACTTGGCYAGYATGGGGGCAACTGGGACAATAGTGTGCACYAGTCACCCTAYTRAGCTGGTAGAGTCTCATTCTATCCTGTTCGACAAATGGGTAGTYAGGGGGTCGACATGACGAGGTGTTCTCTCAGACAGAAAATGGAGACTTCTGGCATGACAGGAAGCTARCCAGGGACATCTGATGCGATCTTCGCAGAGGAGCTCCTTCGTTGGGTGGCGGATTGGCCAGAGTTGAACCCAAGCGTCGGGCGCGATTGAACGTTGCTTTTACTGATGGCGGCCMACCATTTCTAGTGCTCGTGGTTTTCTACATAATTATTTTGTCAGCATATCTTTGATCATAGAAGGCATTTATTTATTTATTCTTGCTGCTCGCCTTCAACTCCAACATCTGTCTCCAACTCTCTTTGCTCTTATCCCCGACGTCGACCCCGCCATTGCYTGCTCGCCCCCAAAGGCGTTGCTCTARARTCCTTGCCCCCCTTCAACYAGCTATGTCCCCAAAGCCCTTTGTTCCAGGGCGTTCATGGTCCTCGCGGTCCGGCACCCANCCCCCCGACYTCGATGTCCTCGCGTAGCGTGAGCTCTCCCAACGAAATCGTGGTCCATGACGCAGAACGACCTCCCGACGACTTGCCTGGCGAGACGGYGGAAGAAAAGCCGTCGCATGACGCCAGYGTCTTTGTTGGAAGGTACGTCCATTCATGTCGTGATGATYGCCGGTCGCCGGTCATCGTGCTCGCTGACAACTGTCYYTCTAGTCTGCCATGCAACGTAGACCAAGCAGAGCTCACGAAGCTACTGTCAGAGCATCTGTCGGAATATGCAGAGATCAAGAATATCAAGGTCGTTCGTGACACAAAGGGYGGCATTTGTGCCTTTGTTCAGTGCGAGGTTGGTCCATCATGTCTTTTCCTTTGTCTTTCACTCACACGCGCAATTCGATAAAGAGTGCAGATGCAGCGTCTGACCTGATACATAGTCTCCATTCGCAGAAGCCCAAGCCATTCATGGGTCGTATCCTGCGTTTTGAGCCAGCCAGAGCGTTCCGAACCCTCTTGATCTCTTATCGGTAGGATGTCACTCWTTGCTATGGACCCGGYAGTGAAGTATTCACATCGTTAAATCAACCACACAGCGCTCCCGTTGATACAAGCTTGGGTCACCCACATCCTGCTCAGSCRAGCTTCATACCGGGCCTACCAACGGCCATGAGAATCTGGAAGCCAAAAGGCGCACGGTAGGCTTCCCTCGACCCGTCATGGAATTGGSCTCTCATTTGCTAYAGCTTTCATAACATTCTCTATAATMACGACGCGATCCAAGCGGAGACCCACGCTAGACAAGACACTCTCGAAWMCGAAGACAGYGGCATCTTCCTGCAGCCTTTGAAATTCGATGAGCAGGTATGGTGCAGATATTTTTGTACTTTTCAGTCGCGCGTTCTGAACCCATGATAGACGATACAGGTCATTACCTCCTACTTTGGMCGTGTCGAGAAATTTTCAGTCTTTSAGCTCGACTCAGTGGCAGGTTCGTGAGGCCGTCCCTTTCAAGTGGCYCGATCCTGATTACATATTGCAGAAGGAGGATGCGATGTCGAAGGCTTGTGGCAATCATATCCCGCACCGCACAATTCCCCGCGTTCTCCAGTCATGGATGAAGGCTGTTGGGAAGTCAAGTGGGATTTCCGTGACGACTGTGTTTCCGCCTTGATGGTAAGAAAWTCGCCTTTCTGTATAACCTTGATTCAAATCCTTGGGTTAGGCTCTGAGACGAGTACCTCATTTGTCGGTTACTTGGGCCCACCAGCCTTCTTACTCTGGCTGGGAGTGTCGCTATCCCAACTACGGCCACTTTCCCCAAACTATTCCAACACCSTACCCATTCCAATCCCATCCAACTCCTTATGTTTATCCTGCTTCTCCCGGATTTCCTCATTCGAGTTCCATTCCTCCGCATGSATTACAGGGTCAAGCACCTTCTGATCATGAAGGCAGCGACAAGAATACCCCTGTCGACCTCGCAGACATGGCGAGGGGTGTCGGTTCTCACCAGCCCACTGGTTATCTGCCGCATCCAGTGCTAGTTCAGCCATCTTTCACTGAGCCAATTACCGAATGGAACGGCTGGAAGCCATCAAATTCTACCGAGTCTGTCTTCACCTCTTCCTCTGTTCCGGTTTCTCCTGACATCTACCATCGCAGTTCGTTCACGCCGCCGAACCCTCATTTGGTCAATGAGGAATTTCATCTCGGGCCTCTGTCTGGAGGGGCAGCTGTGATCCCATTGCCCCCAGTAGCGAATGGTCCCCTYTACCTTCCCATTCCYTCAAATGCTACTGAAGACGCARSTTTCGTTCATCGACGWGGCTTGCACGAGACTCCSACTCAGCGYAACATTGATCCTTTTAGCTTGTTTGTCGGTGGCTTGGAGGTTCTTGGACCGTCCGCCTGGAATGAAGAGAAGGTCAGGCAACACTTTGCCAAGTACGGGGGCCTTCAGTCTGTAAAATTTGTTCGGCCATGTGGGTACCCTCATCGACGCCTTAGACTTGNAAAAATTCGCTTACATTCCCCTGTATCAGTCAACGGAACCACGGGYTTTGCCTTCCTCAAGTTYGACAAYACCGACAGTCCGGCGCGTGCTGTCCTCGAAGAGGTGAWCTATTGTCTACSCCCCTACTACNNNANTGNANGTGAACTAACAYGATCAGCAGCATAACCGTGTTTGCAATGGGCACGTCATGCGCGTTCGGTTGCGMGATTGCAACCCGCCTCGGAATAACTGGAAGCAAGGGCGAGGACGAGGYCGCTTGTATCACCATAACGGTGGAAAGTTCCARTTCCCCGACCGATTCGACTTCAAACCACCATCTGTTCCGAAAGGCGGGAAAAATGAAATCCAAGAATCTCGCTCTCTTTCTTCTCAACAGGCGAACGCGGAGACTCGATCTCYATCGCGKAATTCYCATACGAGTCCAAGCACAGAGGGACAAACTCTTCATGATGAAAGCCTGCCYCCTTCGCCGTCTCTRTCTGAAAAATCCGAYGGGSCAGCGTCTCTTGACGCAAACGCRGCTCGAGAGCCTCATCAGCAGTATAGAGAGTGGTATGACAACTTGGACACACCGCCGAACGCGGCTATACCTGTCTCTACGTCAATGACTGTATTCCCGCCYCCGCCTTACCCATACGTTTTCCCAAGCCTGCCCTACTATGGACCGTCGCCTTGGGTGCAGCCATACATTCACCATCAGGCCCCATATCCAGTGCCATACTTCAATGCATATCCGGTCTATCCTCCACACATGATGCGTCCTCCAGTTCATCCCATTGCTGGAGGCGAGCAAGATGGACAAGGCTGGGCTCCTCAAGGAGTCGTGTATTCGGTGGGGCCTATTTTCTCTCTTTATTAGCTATAACTTATCTCATCTCCACCMAAGCCTTCTTACTATGCAGTACCTRCTCCATTCCGGCCTCAGCCTGCAGGGGATCAAAGGTCGTCGCCTTCTTGTCAGGATGCTCCTCCAGTGACCGCAGTCATGATGGGAATAGGCGAGCAGACGGACTCTGGGTGTCTGACGAATGGCGTCACCCGACCCCATCCTCCGCCTCCGCTCCCATCGAACTTGTCTCCCAGTAATGCGAGCTTCCCTTCGGAACCCTCAATGAAGTTTCGAAACTCGATTATCCTCCCTGAACAACCTCCATTGGCGAATGGTGCTCCACGAACTTTCGCCCAGCCGCCCCACCCCTCGTGGAGTAATAATACACATATCGTTGGCCCTGCCATGCATGGAGCTCAGCCTCACGCCTCTAYGCGCCAAGCTCACTTTCCACAGCAYGATGCACCTGTACACGAAAACGGCGGACGGCCGCAACATCCAAATGRGAGGCGACGGCAGTCGTTCAAGCGAGACGCTCAAGCTCATTTCCATGGAAATCGCGGCGTCAACTACAGGGGACACAACGGTCAGGGTCGTATGAATAACTTTGCGAATGGCGGACCAACTCATCATCACAACCATTCCGCCAATGGCTCGATGATGAAAGGGAAACCGCCACCTCAACCACCTACTATCTTTATCTAGACGACATATTCTTCCGCGGCCCTCAGTGCGAGTCTAGGCACACCCTGGCGCTGTCGACATTGACGTTCATCTGTAGGTCCATGTGCCTGGAAGCATTAGTAGGCGATAGGGAAAGACTAGATGCGGACATGTATATATATAATGTTGGGAAGATACTTGACCCCAAATGAAAACGTAACTTTAGGAACGGGGTACTGGTTGTCAACTCTCGAAATTTGAGGGTCTAGTCTCAATCAGTAATTACCAGACGTTCCAAGCGCAAAATTTCATACGGGTAAACGCTTCCCGGGAACGAGGTGCAGGTCTAGACTGTATAATACTGGTACAAACTACCGGAGGTTACACATCTGAACAAGGGTATCCTTCATCGGAATAACGACGAGGTTGAGCCCGTAGAAAAACGGAATGAGAGATACATGCGATTACGGATGCAGCGTTGAAAGGATTGAGGAATTAAAGAAACATGGGGGTCCGTGCGTCAGACGTGAAATATGGAATGATGGATGTTTGAACTTTGGGGAATGGGAATGATGGATGAAGGGGGAGGGGGNAGGGGGAATGAGGACCCACGGAGGGGATAATTAATCAAATACAATAAAGTATCGTACGGTAATGAAGTCGTTACACAAAGTCCGTGACATGGTTGGCATATGGTTCGAAAGCTAGAACCGTCGAAAATGAGCCTCGCTGCACCAAGACCTATGATAAAAGAATGGAACACACCGCATAAATATTCATAGCTTCCGTAATTCGTAAAATCATTGAAATGCGTAGCGAGAAGAGGGGGTATACCAAGAGAAAGCGTCGAAATCGAAAGCTGTTACAAAACTGTATGGGTACGTGATTGGTTCATTAAGATCGTTCTAAAGGGGAGTCCAAATTTAGACACGATGATTACTTTTTAAGACAAAGCATTACTTACTTTGGAGATGCAAGAAATTCTGGTCATCTTTTGTCGCTGGTCGCCCATGAAAGATACACACTACCAACCCCAGAGATAAACACCTTGGCCCGAACACGGCAGACCTATTGATAGAAATAAGCTTTTTAGGATGGCAACGTGTTCGGAACCGTTACGTACGGTGTCAGCGACCTCTGCGAGCCTGAAATCTATGTGCAGGTCACCATTGGCAACACGTGTGATCTGTCGAATCTCCCCAAAGGTCTGGTGAATTGATAGTGAGAAAGGGATCCACAAAACGAGGAAGGCCGGAACTAAGTACCTCGCACCACCGTTTCACGCCTTCGAATTTACGCGTCTCGTGGACGCCTACGCCGCTGATAACTAGTCTCTTCTTCTTCTTGTGGTGCTTGGTGCCCAGCGATGAAAAGCTGACACGTGAGAAGGTGTTGCTTGACGAGAAGCTGATCGAGGAGCGAGTAGATTCGCGCTTGGTAGATGGTGGAACGTAATTCTCGAGATCATCGTCGTCATCCAGGAGGTTATCGTACTGCCCTTCGGATTTCGGAACGACAGACGAATGGCGAGGAGGGGAGGGGCTACCTGTTGAGAGGTGGTCGCCGGGCGAGTCCTCCTCCTCGTGGAGATCCTCAAAGTTGGGGCGAGATGGGGACCATAATGAGCTTGATGACGCGAAGCCGTGTTGAGGCTTGAAGATGCTGAGGCTAGAGCGGTTTTTAGATCGTATCGACTCGAAAAAGGAGGGTTTGGATGGTGTCGAGGGCGGTTCGCTGTCAATAGTGGTCGTAGTCTGGGATGCACTGTTGCCGGAGATATATGTGTCACCCGAGGAAAGGCTAGGTCGTGGAGGGGTATAGACGGGGTCGGCGGGCACAGCCGAGGACGTTGACGGCTGTGAGAAGTGCCCGAGGACACTGGGCCGCCATTTTGAGGAGGAGGGTGACCTGATTGTAGGGGAGTTGGGGGTCATGTCGAGGGTGGAAAGACTGGAGGAGCGCGCGTGGTGCGAAAGCGTGGTATTTAGGGGAGCCAAAGTGGTAGTGCTCTGCCGAGAAGAACGAGTAAAAATTGACATGCGGGAGGAGGTTCGCGGGGAAGGCGTTGTCGTGTTGTCATCGGAGGCACTAGTGAGGCCAATAGGGTGACTGGTCGGGCGAAATGAAAGATTAAGGTTACGGAAGGGGGAGGCGCTAAGTAGGCCTTTGGTGGTAGTGTGTTTATTCGACCGTGGGCTCGCGGCCGGCTGGCCTGCATCAACGAGCCCGCCCTGGGCCGGGCTGCCTCCCTCAGCAGCTGGCACTGGCGCGACGCGGGTGGCTGGGATGTCCTGGTCGTCGACGAGATCGTAGCTACGCAACGAACTGACTTCGTCGCGCTCGTCGAGTGAAGGCGTGCCCAGGTCTGGGTAGGCAAGATACGCGTGGGTGGGAGTCCCTGAACACGGGGGACTCTGGGATTGCGCTGGATGGCTCAGGAAGACACGAGATATCCACATCCGAGAGCTCTGCGCGCTGCTGCTGGATCCATTTCTGTTCGGAATCAGCTGACCCTAATCTAAGGAGGATGGCTCCTCGTCTGAAACAGTTCAGCATCCTCATTGGCCAGCCTGTCGCCAATTGCGGTCCAAATAGCACCCAATCCACTAAGACAACTCTCGGAGGGTCATTCGAATTGCGGCACTCGTTTGGGGTCGAAACGTCGTCCGGTTTTTCCCTCGGTCTCCGAATCGGCCCAGGACTTGATTTCAGTACTTCTGAGACAC
>JANBPK010000875.1:0-72115 GCA_027579435.1 Candolleomyces eurysporus | reverse complement strand
TTGGCCATTCTCTTTGGTGGCTGCTCCAGCATTCCACTGATTTCCAGGTGGCAGCTGCCTGGTATGTTTGGCTGTTCTTTGGCAGCTGCTCCACCCTCCAGGATTTGTCCAGCAGCTGCACTTTTCATTCATCTTACCTTACCCATTGCAGCTGCTGCATCAAGCACCTTCCACAGACCCCACTGCAGCTGCAGGGTTTGTTATATGTCTACATGTCAAAAGCTGCTGCTGCTGCTGGAGTGTATCTGACCCACTTTTTGTCACTGCAGATAAGATGTATCTTACATGGTTCTGTGACTATGACCCCTGCTCTTTTTCCCCTTCGCTGAGGTTCGCTACCTATCCGTCTAGGCTGACACTCTGGACCAATACGCTATCACTCTTTCGATGTGTACTTGCGTGTCATCCAAGGTAGTTCCCCACGTATCTTCAGGCACATCCGAAGCTTTCTTAACCAGGTGAGTTACCAGCGCTGGTGGTTTCCTCTCCCCAGACCTACACACCTTTTCTAATCGTTTGTATGCCTTTGTACCTCGTAGTTCTTTTACTAGTATCGGTTGAACTTGCTGCAGGATGGCCGCTAAGGCATAGTCGCAGGCATCGGAATAGAGTCGGTAGGGTCTTCCCGGAATTGCATGGGCTCAAACAGGGGCATTGATCAAGACTTTCTTGCACAGTTCAAAGGCGTGTCGTTGGTCATCGCCCCAGGACCACTCCCTCCTCTTCTTGAGTAGCTGAAACAATGGGTATACTATCCAGGCGTAAAAGGGGACATACGAGGAAAAATAAACCATCATTCCTAGAAAGACTTGGAGCTCATGTATGTTCTTAGGTTCTTTCAGCTCCACGATGGCGTCTACCTTCTCCTTATTGACAGCCCTAGTCATGAGACCTTCTGCCCTAGGAGCAAAAGAGATTCATAACCAAAATGACATTTGGTAGGGGAGAGTGTTATCTTCAATTGTCGGATGGCAGTAAGCACCCGGTCCACGTGCTGTAGGTGATCGTCAAAGGTCTTTGAGAAGATGACAATGTCGTCGATGTAGACAAGACAAAATAACCACAGGTATGGGGATAGTACATTCTGCATGACTCGTTGGAATACGGCTGGGCCATTTCGATATCCGAAGGGCATCTTCTTGAACTGAAACAAGCCTCGGTGAGTCTGGAAGGCTAATTTTTCCCTGTCGTCTTTCTTGATGCTAAGTTGGGTGAATCCAGACAGCGCGTCGAGTGTAGAGAGGTATCGGCTCCCTGATAAAGTTTGGAGAATATTGTCCTGCCTTGGGAGCGGAAATTCGTCAGGGACGACCTGTTTGTTCAGTCTTTGTAAGTCTATAACCATTTGAGGCTTGCCGTTTTGGTGAACAATAAAAACCGGAGCTGCCCATGGGCTTCGTGATGGCTCAATCACCTCTAACTGTAGCCATACGTCCATTTGCGCGTCCACCGTTAGTCGATTTGCTGGGGAGAGCGGATCCACTTCTTCGGAGTAACTTCCTAGTCTTCCATCGAACGCAAACGCCTCTCGATTTCGGTGAATTACCTTTCTCATCTGGGATTGTTGCATGGAGTTCAGGCTTTTCGAGAGATCAATATCATCTTCGAGTACTTTCTCTTCTGAAGTTCCTTCGGGGACTTCACTAGCTTTAGGACCTCCCTCCAGTGGCTGATTGTACAGTTGATTGTATTCGGTCTTGGAGACGACAGATTCTGACTCACCCCTTTGAGAAACTGAGTAGTAGTTGAGTTGATTGACGTCAAGCTTTCGTACAAGGTCTGAGATATTGCATATCTGTTTGGCTTCATTACTGGATATCTGGTCTATCGAGGTGTACAGTTGTTCAGGATCGACAAGATTTCCTAGCATTTGGCCTTTACTGATGGTTATAGGCAACATTGAGAAATTAGTTACCCATACGAAAGGCTTGTGTCTAGAGATGATAGTCTTGGGAATAGTGTACATCTCTTCCGGGGTGGAGTTTGTGAAGGCGGTCTGTTCAAGAACGTAAGAGTCGGAGGTTGTAGCAAAGGTAGAATCTATCTCAATGAGCTTTGTAGTTTGAGGGGGAAGATGATATTCGAATCATGAACGGGCCTTGAGGCGTGAAGCTCGTAGTTTGAGAAGGTGTCTCTTTGTTTGTGCCTTTCGGTGCGCCCAAGCTCTTCCGACCTTCTCAAAGTAATCAGCTTGGGTCAGGATCTTGAAGGAATTTCCTTCTTTGTCTTTGAAGAGCTCTAGCCAAGGGTCGTTAAGGTTGGCTTCGATGGTATGAGCGAAGTCTCCAAATCTGATGTGAGTCTTCCCTTCTTTTCTTTCGATGCAAAGGTCGTATTTCTCGGCGAAATCATTCCCTAGAAGAAAGTCGGTCGTCATACCCTTCACTACATAGGCTTCCACTGCTAATTTGACGAGAGCTTCCTTGATTTTGAAGAAGAGATTAAGTGCAATGTACCCGGTGATAGTGGATTTGCCCGTTACTTGCACAAGTGTGATCCGTTGACCTCTCCGTACTTTGGGACTTCCTTCCAATGATTTCAAGAATTTCTCCAAAATCAACGTGATATCTGATCCGGAGTCTATGACAATCGTAGAGGGAATTCCTACTGGTGTATTAACAAGGCAATCCACTAGCGTAGGGCTGCTGCCAAGAAATGCGCATCCGGTGATGAGATTGGTGCTGCCGAGCTCAGAAACACACACACAAACACCAATCACAACCTGTATACAAGCTGTGTATAGTCACGCGGTGTGAGAGTCAGGCCACACAAAGTCAAAGTGCAAGTTTGTGGGGGTTATAGAGTGAATTAAGAATACTAAGTTCTCTTGTTCTCTCTTTGATACACTCCACAGAACTAGAAGTACCCTAGTGTACAGATTCCTATTCCCAAGTAGTCAAGCCTTATGACTGCTTAAGTTCCTAAGTTCCAAGATAAAACTGATAGTTCACACCGTGTGAAGTATAAGCAGAAAAGCTCGATAGATTCGTCAATAAAACRCAAGTAAAGATAAAACAACAATGATACGATGAATGCCACTCGAGTCAGTAGTTAGCGTGTATATATACTACTTCGAGCGCGTAAAATAGATAAAAAGACACATGTGATAGACAAGTCATAGCCAATAATAAGAGTCCAAGCAAAGATAAAGAGAAATAGAACCGGGTATTGGTAGAGGCCGCGCAAGATTGTAGCCGCACGAGTCAGGCGCGCCTCTGGACGCCAAATTTAGATCACCATTTCCTTTCTGGTGAAGCTGCGTGAGATGCCAACTGATGATCGAGAGTGGACGGGCATCCTTGCTCCGCGTCCCCTACTCTCGTTGCTARTCTCAAGCCGCTTGGACAGGTACGGTTGCCTCGCCCGGCATCACCTGCACCTTTTCACCCGATGCCAACGGTCGGTCTGGTCATTCCCTTGACTCAGGACTCAAGCCGCTTCAGTTCCTCGCGCCGCGTTGGAGTTTATCACAGCCACCCAGCCGCGCCACCAGCCATGGACTTCGTCATTTCGAAAGACCCTTCGTGCCGCTCCAGCACTTGTACTCGATGAATATGAAGCCGCCTGATTTCTGAACTTCTCTGGTAGTGCCGCCTGAGAGTCCTGACAGTTGCGTTGTAAAGGTATATGACTTTTCTGAAGCCGCTTCAGTCAAGCCGCCTGACTTTTAGCACGGCGTCAGCTAGAGTGGCTTCTTTGGTCAGGGTATAATACAACTGGGGCGGTTTCAAGTTGACAGCCTCGAGTAGCTTCAACTCTCGTGTCCCTAGAGTCGTAGTACTGACTCTTTTTCCTTCTCAAGCCGCGTGAACCTTATCGATAGCGTAGTCATTCTTGTACTTAGAGACTCAGACCGCGTCAACTTTGTAGTTTATTATCGCGAAAATTGAACTTATATTCGCTAAAACAAACGCGGTCGTATCAGCAGACACCTCCTCTTCAATTCCTTTGGTGATTTGTCTTCAAGCTCCGCCTCATGAGCCCCACGCTTTGGTAGTCGAGGAGGAGTTGAGGGTTGAACAGGTGGTGCTGAATCTGGGGACGATGTAGAACTGACAGAGCATTCCGTGATGAAAAGAGGGGTAGCGCGTTTCTCAACAAGGAGGGAATCTTTGAGGGACGTAGCTGATGTGGCGACGGAGGGAGATTGGGATGCAGTAGGGCCAGAATTGGTGGTGAGCGAGTTGGAGGTGGACGCGGGTCGCGTAGGTGGGCTTGATGATTTCAACTCATCAACGCAGGTCCCCTTCAACTTCTTCAATGAAGCATCAAAGAGTCCAAGAACACAGGCGTAATGCTCATCGACCTTCACCAGAATACCCTGGAACTGGGTCTGAATGGGAGCGGCGAGATTCAAGAGCAAGTATTCCTTCTCGTAACTGACATCTCGCGCAAAGGATCGAAATCTGAGAAAGAGATCGTCGTAGATGACGTCCCAACCAGAGTCGATTTCTTTTCGGGCTTCCCATACTGTCATTGGTGAATGAAGGAAAAATTGTTTGCTGTTCCAGATTGTGGTCAGGTCTTCTTGGAGCCAATTCAATACAGTGCTTTCCTGGTAGGAAGTCCTTGGCATCCGGTGTCCATTTGGCTTGTAGGTTAGCAAGATGTAGGTAAAAACCCAGAAGAAAGGCTCCATGTCGTTGAGGTAGTCGTACAGTGGAAGGTATTTGGGGGNAAAGACGGAGTTCAAAGCTCTTGAGAACCATAAGCGATTGAAAGATACGTGTTCCCTGCAATTCAACGATTTTAAGTTTCGACAGACTATTTGCATGGGAAGGGTCTCACCGTTTTGAAATCAACAAAAGCTTGTGACGTGAGTCCGTTCGACTTGAGCGCAATATCGAGGTCAATGAGCATCCCTCATTCACCTTCTTCTGCATTGTCACCGAAAAGGACATTGCTCGGGGACACATCCCGGTGGATGATATTCCGAGAAAGCAAGGATCTGTGGGCTTTAGTGACGTCAGCGACAAGATGAGGATGAAGGGAAAGCGAGTCGTACCAGCAATTGCATCACGCAGAGCACTGAGGAGCTGTTCAATCGAAGTGAAATTCTCAATGGACTTGTTGTAAGCTTTCATGACAATTCAAATGTTTGTCCGGTTGTGGAACGCGCCCTCTTCAAAAGAGCTGGTGTCGCCCCAAAGGTCTTTGGTTTGGACGCGGTTATCCTCGTAGGAAACCATCTGGCAGACCCCTTGGAGACCCTTCACCTGGTCGAGCAATTCAAACTCGCGTGTCTGGGTGTCGGTCACCCAGTAGTCCTTCACAAAAAGCCTCTCCCCTTGCTCGCTTCTGGCGACCCAGCAGGTGGTACCACAGCCACAAAGGTTGCTGTGGATGAGGGGTCCTTTGTTGCTAACGAGTTTATATGTGACAACCACATTGCCGGGACCAACGGTGCTCAGAGTGCCACCAACTTTCTTCCCACCAGGTGCTGTGGTCCACTGAACACTGTCGTCAAGGCCGAGCGTGCGCTCATCAGTGGTGGTGAGTCCGAGAATGAGACTGACAAAAATGTCGGGGTGGTCGTGAATGTTGAAAAGAGGGGCGTATTGGGCGCCGCTGCGGTCAAAATGGAACAGTTGCGCCCGTTGCTCGGTGATGACCAGTGAACAGACGAAAAAACGGTTAAGTTGCTGAATAAATATTTGTCTGTAGACAACAGAGTAAGCGATGGAGGTTAGGTTTAAGTAGGGGAAACTCACTTGGCATACTCGCTCATCTTCACTAGGTGGCACCACACGTCAGCAACCTCTGAGTCCAGCTTGACGTCTATGCAAGCAGCAACGTTAGAGAATGCGGAAGAGATCGACTTTGGTGTGCAGAACAAGGGCCCCGTTGCCCTGACAGTGATGCTTGGGGAGGCTGGTTCCTCAGTCCCACTGGTGGCTTCGCACTTCAAGGGATCAACGATGGCCTCCCATGAGTTAGAGGCTCCAGTGTTCCCAAACTGTTGTACGATGGAGTTTATGATCCAGCAAAGGGGTTCACGGAGTTGAAACTTGACTGCTGGTGCTTCAGGGATCTTGGTCCATTGCCCGTTGCAATATTCGCCTTGATCGTCCAGGTACTGCTGTATTGAGGGACCCGACGACAGGTGCTGGTATAGAGATTTGGTCCAGTCACTGCTCGTCTTGGGAATAACTTCGCCCAGCTCCTGACAGAGTTTGTTGTGCAGGCGGTTCCGATTCTCTTGGGTTGCGCTGATGGATTCAGCAGAAGAGTCTGAGTCTGCAAAGAACATGGTCTTTGTATGTAGGATTTTGTTGAACTTGCTCAGAGATGGGATCTTGAGGATAAGCAACGCCTTGAGTGTTGGAACAGGGGTGTAGAGGGAGTTGGCAGTAGTGGTGGCTGAGGGTAACAGCGATCGGACCCAGCAACAAAGTTACAAATGCGGAGCTTGAACATGTCCCCATGTGACCGCGTGCTCGGCAACTTCGGCACATCCTGATTTGGAGGACAATGGAAAACTCCAACTGTCGCGGCTCGCATGCCGCGCCAGTGGCATTCCTCAGATTTGACTGCACTACACATCGAAGTGCCCAATCACACTTATCGGTCAGCATAAACAAATAGTCTCATCTCCTTTTCCAAGAGACGACACAGAAACAGCGAAAATGGGACACAATAGTGATTGACGGACAGATATAGTCTAAAGGTGCCGGTACACATGGCAGATGGTCTAAACTTGTTGCTAAACAGTCCAGATTTGGTTCAGTAAAGGAAGAGTATAAGTAGCCTCGCTTCCTATGTTTTCAAACTATGCAAACAACCATGACGATCTCTGTGTTAACACCTGCTGATCCCAATAACCCTACCTCTCTGGGTCCCCTGCCGCTGCAACAAGTTGTTGCCCCTTTAGCAGCCACTGCCTATCTGGATGAAGTCGATGAAGAGATTGCTACTGTCGAGGCTCTCATCTTACTCAATGAGAAGATGCCCTACAACGCAGTCGTGACTGACTCAAGCTCAGTCCCTCACACTTCCACCTTCGTTCCTCCTCTCGGTGCCCCACACTCTGTGGACGGTGCTAACATCTCCACAATTGGCTACCCAGAAGCACAGAACGCGACAGTGGCAACTCCTTCACCCAGTAGGAAAGCTCAGAATCCTTGTCCCAAAACCCCTCCTACTGCTTCTGCGATCCCAGCTTCGACTGTTGCCAGGGCTACCCCAGTCCGAGATGCCTGCAAGGCTGCCGTTGACACCTTCAACAGCTGCCAGGACACATCCACCCCATTGAAGTACACGACGCACACTTTACATGAGCTAGAAAGCATAGAGGAAGTCAAGAAACTTCTGTTCAAAGAGTTTCTTGGCAACATCGCTGAGGTCGAGATATCCTGGGCAAAAGCCCTCTACAGCGGTGTGGCAAGGAAATCTAGACTTCAAGGATTCTTGAGAAAATCTCCCTTGTATAGAGCAGGACAATGGGTAGAACTACCTCTGGTAGTTCAGCGTGAGACAGAGCTCTACAACCCTTTCTGCAGGATTTTCAATGTGATCCTCTTGGAGTTTGGTCTAGCGAGTACGAGAGAGGCTCTCGATACTCACAGCATGAAGCTCAAGCATGGAAGCTCAAAGCCAACAAAGCATTCATCATCCCCCGATATTATTTTCAAAACTTCTGGTCCTTCCTTTCGCTGTCCTCTGGGAAACATGTCAGTTGGTTTTTCCAATTTGGCCTCATTTGCCGACGGAAAGCGCAACATTGATGTTACATCCGATGGGAATCACATTGCTCAAATGGGAGTATATGCTAGGTAAGTGGTGTTGCAGCTTTTGCATAGATAGTGGTTGATGTGCTTGAATGTTCAGACAAATCTTCATTCAACAGCCAAATCGGCGCTATGTTCGCTGCCTGATTGTCACCGAGAAGCAAGCACGACTCTTTCACTTCGATCGCAGCGGTGTCCAGTACACTGCCCTCTTTGATATTCACAAGAAAGACGGTGCTGAGTTGTTGGTACTCCTGATCATTGGCCTCTGCAGTGATGATGAGTGAATGCTTGGCCTTGATGATACTGTTCAATGGACATTTGGACCGGACGGTTTGACAACCGGGGGAACGCTAACCACCATTGGTTCAGAAGGGACCCATGTTGTGTATGACTTGGTTACCGATGAGGACGTGTTCCGACGTTCAAGCGTACGTGGTCGCGGGACTGTTTGTTGGCCTGTACAAAATGAGGCAGGAGAAAGACTTATTGTTAAGGACTACTGGATGTCTGAAGGACGTACACCAGAGTTTGAAGTCCTCGAGAAGATTAAAGACATGCCCAATGTGTGTCATATGATTGCCTATGAGAACAGGCGAGAAGAAACCAAGGCTTTTCAAGGGCCGACCGTGGATGTAGAAGCATTGGCCAATATCTTCCACAACCGTATCGCAATCCGTATCACAATGAAGGCCTATGGGACTTCGATTGACAACTTCACTTCTCCTGAAGAGATGCTTGCCGCGCTCCGCGATGCTATTCAAGGTGAGTACGCTTGAGTCCCTTCCCCCAGGTATATTCAAGTCCATGACTAACTCAAACATTGAAATAGCTCATCACTGTTTAATCTCAAAGGGGATCATACACTGTGATATATCCTATAACAACGTCCTCATTGCTATAGAGGGTATTACGGCCAAATTGGGAGAGCGAGGCATCCTGATTGACTTTGATATGTCCATTCCGCCCTTTCGAACTGTCGAAGAGATGTGCAAGGACTCAAAATCGGTCAGCAATATCCGTTTATCTAGTGTTCACAGCCAGNATTCACANCTTTTTATGATTCTGCAATCTAGGGAACTCCCATCTTTCAGTCCATTATTATTCTTTACGGCTATAAGCCAGAGACATCACGAATTGCGGCACACGACTACCTAGATGATGTGGAAGCATTCTTTTGGCTATTCTGCTATCTCATCTTCATTTACAACCCGGATGGTGGTATGGGACCCAAAAACGACTTTCAAAAGATCATCTGGGACTGGCTGGAGCCAACCAAGTCGTTAAAGTCGAAACATTCGTTCCTCTACGCACCATACACTGTGGCATGTGCATCAAAGGCCTTGTACCCTGGCTGGCACGACGTCTGCTGGGAGCTGTTTGTTGAATTCCGAGCATTCGTTACAGATGTCTCTTTGAAGCGGGAGGCCGTCCTCAGTATGAATAATGAACTGGGGGAAGATGGCACCACCAAGAACCGATTCTCCGCAATCTTGGAAAACGTCAATCAAAACTATGACTATATACTTTCCTTGTTTGACGCTGCATTGGAGAAGGCTAGGAAAGTTGCAGATGAAGCGAAGAAGCGGCAATCTCAAATTGAAGACAACAATAACACCCGCATCGATACCTCCACTTCGACTTCTGGCGCGGCAGAGCCAACAACTCTTCCTTCTGACCCTCCTCAGAAATTACGGCCACGAACTACATCGCTGTGTCCCCGAAAGCCTGCTCCCACCAAGACCTCTGAAACACCTCGCACTCCCAAGCGTCGCACTCTGGATTCTGGAGATGAAGATGATACTCCAACTAGAGCGAAGCGTGCGTGCCCGCCCAGTCGAGTCTCAGGCCCCTCTGCACTTGCTCAATCCTCGATGGATGACGAAGACGACGATTGATTCTGATAGCTTCTTGCTGCTCACTTCTTCCTCCATATTTACCCAATGTACGGTTTCATCTTTCTTATAACTTGGCGCAGTGCGCTCTCACATCGGGTTGATCCTAGCTAGCCCGTCTAGTTGTATACAACTCTTGGCAGTTAGATACAGCTCTTATGAATGGAATTTAAAATTTGATTTTAATACACCCACGTTGGCATATTCAAAGGCTCGAATGTTCCCTGTCTGATTAATCTCGTTTCGGGGGACTCAGGGATTCACCTAACTTTACGTCCGAGTCAGTGACCTTGAGTAGGAATAGCGGGTGCCGCCTAGCAAAGGAGATTAGATTAGATCCCTGGTCTGAATGGATTAACCCAAATAATTTCATGATCGTCTCGACCTCGTCGACATCCAGGTTTCTGCTAGACGTGATTTAGCTGGTATGTCTACTCACATTCTCTCTCTTCTTGTGCACTCATTTTATGTGACGGGAAGATCCTTTTAGCCACCTCAATGCGCTCCTGTCATTATATTCGCATGAGCTAGCAAACGAGCAAAACTTCGTCTCACTCCGCAACCAACTAGCTCAAAGGAGAAGCAGAAAGGATATTGCTGAGGGAGAGAATCTCGAAAAACTCCCAACTTACCGTAATCGAGGACAACATCCCTATCCACCATCAACATTTTGTGGTTCCACCCTCGGAAGCTATCACCACCGGACTGAACAAAAAGCATGCGAATAAGGTGTTGCATGAAATTGGTCCTTGAATTAGTGTGTTCGACCTGGCGAACGCTGGGGAGGGTAGCGTGAGGTATGGAGATGGGTTTCTGTGGTATAAAGGTACTTCCGCTGGTTGTCTTTTCGAGAGTGGAGCTGATTCGATGGATTCGACATCTAGTCAAGTTCAGGATGGTCGTATTCAGACTGTTTGTGTCTGAAGTCGTTGCTGGGGAGGTTAAGAGCTCAGATGACGGTTTCGATGGGAGTTTTTGATGATATGCACATCCCCGCTAGATACCTCCCTCAACCATCTGCTTCGTACGTCTCTCTGTCTCCTTTCCTCCCCCCTTCTCACCATTGTCTCACTCCAGCGACCCAAATGAACGTGCGCATTCTGGCTTCCAGACTCGCCTCTCACATCCACCACCGACCTCCTCGACACCCCAACCTCCGAACGAATGTACATCGACACTAACAAGGCTGTCCGCGTTCGAGTAGATCAAGATGAGTTTGAAAATGACTCGGATGAACCTGGGTCCATCAAAGGCGTTAAAGGCGTAATGCAAGAGGCCGCCATATACTATCGTGTATTCGATTGCAGAGCAGGGCCGGGGCCATTGTGTGGTGGATCGGGGCGCGGGTCGTTGAGAATGGGGAGGGGATGGAGGAGGGCCAAACTTAGGGGGAGGACGGGAAATTCGAAATTCTGCTGGTATGTGGGTCTGACCGTCTTCCAGATTGGCGACGACCCCCTAATCGGGAGGCGGGGCTGCCAAAAAAGGGTGATGCCCCGTCCCCTCTCACCCCTAAGGCACCCCCTCAGCATTATTGTCCAACTAGACGTCTATCGCCTTATCTCGAACGCTCCTATCTTTGGTAGCAAACTCATGCTTGTTACTGTCATCTCAAATTTCGAAGCGCGATATCGGAGGGCGGTTCTAGGAGCATGTTCCAGTTATAACTTTCGATCCAAACCAGTGTAAAAATAGTCCCACAGACGCTTACCCTGTATCCGTTACGAGCGAGTTTAGGTGCTAGATAGTTATCTGAAACAGGAACTGTAGACCAAATACAAACATGCACGACTACAGAGAATACGGTGTACAAAATGGTTGCGTATAGTAATACATAGATGTTACATTTGACAGCCCTACAACTGTGTCACTCCAATAGTACGACCACGAATTAATCATCCCCCCTAGTCCAGATACAAGCTTCTGGGCCCTCGTAGACGTCGCAATGGGTTAACAGTGGTGTAATAGAGATAGTGCTCACCATGGGGATCTGCCAGTCGGGGCTGCTTGCGTGTCACAAGCGGCCAACACCACGAGTGCAAGTACAAGAAGTAAAGATGCCTTGTGATAGAGAGGTTCATGATCATACTCTCAATGGAAGATTTGAACTTTCGGGCGAGCTCAAGGGACAAACCGCGGGCTGGGATGCAGATTCAAGATAAGGGAACTTGACCACAACTCGATCGAAGACGCTGAGTATTAAAGCTCCGAAGGCGATACTTTCTTGCAGTGTTCACAGATCTGAACGAGTTGTACTTGTCCTCCACAAAGGTGCATTTCAATGACAATATACTTCGCCTTTCTGATTCTATTCCGTGTCATAGTAACGACAAGGTTCAATAGGAAAGTGCAGTTTGAAATTCCACGTCTTCTACAAGGCCACCGAGGCCGAGAAGCACTCAAATGCAACAACAGGCATAAAAATAGTAGACTTGCACGTCCAGTAAGGCGTCTCCGAAAATCAGACAGAAGCCGGAAAGTAATACAACCATCTGCACTACTGTGCCCTCGGGCGGAAGAAAATACAAGATCTGCTGAAGCGACTCTAGAGGAAGCACTAGTGATGAGCGTGATTCAGGGGAAACAAGTGATACAGGACCATGTTTGTCAGAAATAGTGTTCTCCAACTAGACACGACTACAGAGAATGCAAAACGAAAAAGGTGGAGCTACATAAAAGTTACATTTGACCGCCATACAGCTGCGTCACTCCAACAGTACACCCACAAACCATCAATCTAAATCCTCCCTAAGCCAGATACAAGATGCTGGGCCTTTGTAATTCGGATCATTCTCCAGATTCTTATTCGTACAAGCCTGACGTTTCTCTTCCATGAGACAGCGGTGGGTGAGACGTCGATGGGTCACCTGTGGCGGAATAACAATAGTACTCACCATGGGGATGAGTGCCAGTCGGGGCTGCTTGAGCGACACATGCGGCCGACACCACCAGCACAAGTACAAGAAGTTTGGAAAGATGCCTTGTGGTAGAGAGGTTCATGATCATACTCTCAATAGAGGATTTCAACTTTCGGGTGAGCGCAAAGAACAAACTGTCGGTTGAGATGCAGATTCAAGCAATAAGTGGGCTTGACTTAAATACACCCACAACCTGATCGAAGACGCCGAGTCCTAAAGCTCCCGAGGGCGAGAATTCCTTCTAGTGTCCCACAGATCTGAAGGGGTTTTACTTGTCTTCGACAAAGGTGCCTTTCGATCGGACGACGTCCTTCACCTGTCTGATTCTATTCCGTGGATATCGTCAGAATGTTGGAGTATAACTTTGGGACATCTGAGGAAGGTAGGTGGAACGGTGGCTATCAGGAGAATTAACGAGAGAAGCGCTGATTAACAGTCGCTCCTGATACAGGGATGTGAATGCATATGGTAGATCATATCATAGTGATAACAAGGTTTCAATAAGATGCCAATTGAAGCTTTCACATCTTACACAAGGCCACAAGGCCTAGAAGCACTAAAATGCAACAACGAGAATAAAAATAGTAGACTTCCACCATCCAGTAAGACAACTTCGAGAACCAGATAGAGGCTGGAAAGTGATACAATCACCCGCACTATCGTGCTCTTGGGCTGAAAGAAAAGACAAGATCTTCCAAAGCGATTCTAGATGAAGTGGTGGTGAGAATAGGGGGAAATAGGGGGTACAGAACCGTTTCTGTTGGAGATACCATTCCCAGTGTGTTACTGCGCCTTACCAGGGAATTTCCGTCTGATCGCGTTTGATAAATTACAGAACTAGGCGTGACTAGCGCAGGTTACGATTTCGGTGCGCTAGGGAAAGGGGGAGATAGGCGATAGATATCGTGCAACCTGGGCGAGTCCACAAATTTACAAACACCGCTAGGGACACATTACGAGACTCTGCATCCTATTAGTCCATTGTTCGTGTTTTCGGTTGAGGAAGGCATATACCTTGGGCCAGTCTCAATAAACGTGAGTCGCGCCAACCCTGTGCAGCAACAAGTTTCGAGACATGAAATCGCCTCTCTCCAACGTGAGATCCGAGGCGCAAAGTGCAACTTGGCGTGAATAGTTGAGGCAATGGGTATTATGACTGTCGGTTGTGTATATCTTGCGTTCATCATTGAGTTTCCGATCGAAAGACGAGTTGCAAGTAGTGGATTTGATAGAACATAGAGGTGATGAAGAAGCGATCATTCTGTCCGAGGCGCACAAATCCTCTGGAAAACGTCATCAGACTGTTGACAGATTAAGCTAATGGGGGCTCCAGGAGCCCGCTACCTGTGCCACTGGATAAGGAAGGCTGAAGTTGAGGATGTGGGCTTCTATATCATATTGTCTGATCCATCCGAATTCTGTTCGCACGCGCCAATTCTTCGGATAGATGCAAGTTCGAATGCGTTTGATCTTTGGCAAGCGAATACACCCGTAGAACTGTTATATCATGCTGCACACCCCTACCGTATTCGCCGCATAATGAAACGCCAGAAAGCAAAATGGACCGAGTTTTCCATCGTGTTCGCTCATTCGAGAGGAGGCACGTCCCACTTTCGTGGGTGGTCGGAGCCTAGCTATGCTAATTGAATCTTCAGACACCATCTGCTCTCTGTCAGGGATTCAGAATACTCACTGTACATCCTCCTTGGAGCATGGCTCTTTGTTCGCAATGTGACAACGGCTAGCAACACACCCCTAGTAATAAACATCTACAGAACGTCCACTTGCTAACTATCACTAGACTAGGAATCCTAGGCTCACTATTTCGTTGGCTCCTCTAGTCGTTTAGTCGACCCGAGCGCTCACAGACAGTATAGCTCAATAGAGTCTAGCTTGGATATGATAAAAGGATACTAGCTCGTTTGCATATATGCAGCTTAACACCATAACGTTGTCTTGAATACTTTTTTTTCTTCGAGCAAAGGTACTCTCGAGTGCTGAGCGCATTCCTCTTACCTTTTAGCTTCATGTCAAAGGGAGTATTTGTGACGTGAGCCAGTCTCACCGCTTTGGTCAGACGTATCTGTGATCATTCTTGACGAAGATACCCACGACCTTGGTATCTTGAATCCCCACTATGCATTGTGAGTAGTCTCTTGTCTCGATTTGGTTGTTGCATCGGCTCTGGAAGCAATTCTAAATTTTCCCCTGTTCTCCTGGATGAGATCCCAGCGCTCAAACTGGCGTGTTAGGCGGACATACCTTATCAACCGTTGTCTGGACTCTTTTCCAGGTGGTCGAATCGCCAGAAACAGGGATTGCTCAAGATATCCCCTCAGAAGGAGGGTTCTAGCGAGAGTGATGAAAACTTTCATCTTTGAATACGGCAAGCTGAATTCTTCCGGCGTAGCGCAGGAAGTGATATGAAAGTCACTCGTCCTACGTTCGCCATAGTTGAGTAACTTACATGGTGGTTCTCAATCAGTTTGGGTACATTTCATGTTTTGCGACATTAGTGCCTAGAGAACTGGAATTGGAATCAGGGGCCTCACCTGTACCTGCACATGAAAGCCCTTTCTGATCCCAACGTCGCTTCCTCTACCCACGTTCCTTGCTATTCGGTGTTTGTGCAGCAGCGGTAGGCCAGTCAGAGGAGTGTGGATTCGGTACTGTTGCCCTGTATACAAGTAGGGTCTCAGTTCCGAATCATACCTACCATCGGAAATAAGATAATAGTCTTCAAAGTTCTGCGAGGAGTTTTATGGGTAGTACTACGACGTCGGCACCGTAGGACACGAACAGACCAGATATGACGTAGGAGCCCTTGAGAGTCGTACGAGTAATAAGTGAGAGGGTAGCTCGATACCGAACCATACGGCGACATTGAACGATCTCACATGTGAGCCCGTCGGTGAAGAGAATGATGAGCCCAGGTGAGGTGAGCTGTTCGTCTCACCATTTTCTTCTCGCTGAGGNTTGGCAAAAGATAGTCTTGCGAGCACCGGATATTCGAGGTAGCCCGAGACGGTGGAGTTGATGATACGTCGGATTGGATCGTGGACGCGCATCACAACTGAAGGGGCCCAAGGATTCTGGACCACCTTCTATCGCGATACTTAGTCTCCCCGTCCAAATACCAGTCTTCGTCTGATGCCCTTGTCAAGCATGCGTTTACTAACAAGGTGTGTAAGGAGATTAGATTAGATCTCTGATCCAGTCAGATCAACCCAAATCATTTTGTGATCGCATTCGACCTCGTCCACGAGATCCACGTCTCTGCTCGACGTGTTCTGGCTGGTACGTCCACTCAATTCCTTATCCTTGCATGTACTCACTTTATGTGACGGTAAGATTCCTTTGAACACCTCAATACTCTCCTGCTGTCGTCATAGTCGTATGAGCTAGCAAACGAACGGACGAATCTTGCTCGCTCCGTAACCTACCACCACCTCAAAGAAAAAAGGATATTGTAAAGGGAGGAATTTCGAAAATGTTCCAGCTCGCTGTAATCAAAGATACCATCCCCATCCACCCTCAGCATTTCGCGTCCCACCTTCGGGAGCTATCACCGCGGAGCTGAACAAAAAGTATGCGAATAGGATGTTGCACGAATTCGGGCTATGTATTAGTGTGTTCGACCTGGCGGACGTTGGAGAAGGGAGGGTGAGGTATGGAGACGGATTTCTGTGGTGTAAAGGTACATGTGCTGGTCTCGAGAGTGGAGCCGGGATGGCTGATTCGATGGATTCGACCTATAGTGACATTCAGGATGGTCGTATTCAGACCATTTGTATCTGAAGTCGTCGCTGCGAAGGTGAAGAGCTCGGACGAAGATGGTATTAGAAGTGTGTACTACGCCCCTTTCTCCCCTAGCTGAATGGATATGCTCATAGACTTCTGGATTGGCAGTGTCGATGGGATTCTTCGACGACATGTACATCCCCGCTATATACCTCCCTCAGCCATCCGCTTGGTACGTCTGTCTTCCTACTTTCTCATTTCCCTCTTCTGAACATTCACCTCGATCCAGCGACCCAAACGAACGCGCGCACTTTTGGCTCCCAGAGTCGCCTCTCACATCCACCACCGACCTCCTCGACACCCCAACCTCTGAACGGATGTACATCGACACCAACGAGGTCGTTCGCGTTCGAGTGGAGCAAGACGAGTTTTACGATGACGAGCCTGGGCCAATCAAGGTTGTCGAAGGCGTGATCCAAGAGGCTGAAAAAGGGCTCGGGAGCAAGCGGCCGCCCTATAGCATCGTGTGTTCAATTGCGGAGCAGGGGCTGGGGCCTATTGTGTGGTGGAGCGGGGCGCAGGTTGTTGAGGATGGGGAGGGGATGGAGGAGGGTTAATCCAGGACGAGGATGGGAAATTCTGACGGGAGGTAAGTAGGCCCGATTGTTTGTCAGGTTGGCAACGACGTTCCTCCACTTTCGCAGTCCCTTCCCCGGCCTGGCACGTTGAAGAAAAGGTCCACGAGAAGCCTGTATCAGCGAGACGACTCGGCCAAGATTACATTCACGGATATCAGGCGGGACCTGCGGCGGAAGGCGAAAAGACGGAGGCTCAGTACTGTATTCAAATCTGCTCGATGATCCTGGTTGAAGCTTCCGCTCTTCGGAACCAATGACTCAGGCCATAGGCTTCATATCCCTCGAAGCCAGAATAGAGTCGCCCTCTTCCCCGATTCAAGTCGTTCTCTTCTATTCTTCATCCGCTCCTCCGCCCAGCTTCCTCATATTCCGCTTGTACTCGAGGGCATTTCTTCCTTCCTCCCTGTTGCCGCTCCCTACTTCCTACTTTCGAATTTGTACTACGAACCAATAAGATATTTTCGAAATCGGCCTTTTTGCCTCGCGATAGACGCGCAAGATAGGGGATGATTATGTGATCCAACAGGCCCAGTTTTCATTTGCCTCGCGTCGATCGTTCGTCTCCTTCACTGCTTTCCTCTTTCGCTGACTCGTCTATACCTCGGCATTTTGCTGTTGAACTACCACACAACTTGTACGTCGGATCGTCTGTGTCTACCATACCGCTCAGAGCAGCGTACGAACGAGGTTAGCACTGCTTTCTAGAAAATTGGGCAAGAAGAACGCGAAAAAGAAGGCAGGGGATGGGAATGCTGCTCCTACCCGGCCTAGCGCGTTGACTACATGAGCCTGCATGCTGAGACTGGTGAAGTAAGAGGGTCCAAGTCTCAGGAAAATCTCTGCGCGTATTGGCAAATCTATTTCTCTATTGTGATTTTTACGCTGCCGCAAGATATGCTGCTGTTGCTCGTTTCGTTGAAATTATTGAGGATCGAGATGCATTGCTGCCTAAATCGGGAAGCTATCGATGTGAGAACCTGTGGAAAGTTTGGTTCGGACACCGTTCGCTCTTAGCTACCACTTCCAGATCTCCAGAGTCCACGTTTCCATACTCAACGCACCATAAACTCACGAGACTCGTATACAGACGCCATAAGGTCATTTTATCCATTAATTCGACGATATCTTCGGCTGAATCTATCAGCACAATCCAAGAGAATCGCGACCGCCTTTACAGGTTTAACAAGCTCTGTAGAGACCCGGGCGGAATTGTTCCTAGATGGCCAGGGACTGGATGTCCGTATCTGCACCTTAACGGCTATTGCAATATAGGTGTATCTCGACAATGAAAGCACATATTGCGATGGGAAATGGACCAGGGTCCCTGAAGTCCCAATCGTGGAGCATGAGCTACGTGATCCATTTGCCAACAGACAGACTTTGGTTCAACAACCTAATCGGTTTTTCGTTCGTTCAACGGCGACCACCAAGCATTGAGCGCGGCTGTTCTGTTTCGACCCCAGTGGCGCCTGGTACTTCCTTCTTTTCAACATTCACGATCACCCCGATGTTTTCATCTGTTTGATTTGCTACCAACGAGCCCACGCTCCGCCTTGAAAACAGTAATAAATGGACTACAACACCCATGGACGAAAGTTAGCGGTACTTTAAGAACTGCAGAGTATTGAGTCGCATACGAGGGTCAAAAGCAAGAACAATCATAGCACCTTTCCCATTCCTCGAAACCCGGTCACAGCCAGAAGCTTGTGTTGATCTTCGCTGAGGGAACTTTTTCGAGAGCGTCAATCAGTCGACCGACACCCCTTGTCCAGGCAATGCGTGCTCCAGCCTGGTGGTCCTTGCCGCAGAGATCGTAGAAGAGGCCGGACCCGCGTGAGCTGATACCCAGTTGGTCCGCTATCGCATTTCTGTGGAACGAGATGACAGCGACGTTGGGCGGAACAGTGATCATGATGGAAGGGAAGGAGGGGCCAGTGATGGCGGACCGTCACCTTCAGCCGGCAAGGTCATTTTGGCGGTGAATTTTAATATTTTTCTCGCCTTCTGTGACTGGAGTGCAAGCGGGACCTGAGTATCTCTGGCGGCTCGGGTTGCGCACACGACATGGAACTGAGCCTTGCCAACCCCGAAGCCAGGCAGTGGAGCTAATGGGCAAGACGCCCCCTCTGTTAAACGTGGATCACAACTTGTGTCTCTGGGAGCAGATTTGGGCCTCATGCCTATTTTTTAAGGAGGCTTGCAAGGCCGACTGAAGACGATGTTCTCAAGCGCTACTCAGGTTCATTGACGTCCATTCTCGACTCCAACACAAAGATGTCTAGAAGTTCTGAAATTAGAGTCATCGCACAAAGAGTAGTCGAGCGTTTCAATATCTCAATCTGGGTGCGAAAATCGAGTACAAATCTCATTTATGAGAAAGCTATAGCAGCCAGCCCGGATCACCCGTAAGGTGACGGTACACAATGTCAGGTTACAAGAAAGTGAAAAATGTACATTGGCAGAAAATAGAAAAATTGTAAGTAACAAAGAGCTATCAGACTCAGTCTTCGTCATCATCAAACGCGGACTGAGAAGGTGGCAATGTCCCTGGGATTCGATTGGGTGGGCACGCCCGCTTCTGTCTCATTGAGCTGTCCTCGTTCTCCGAGTCCGAGTTCGGTTCTCTGGCACGACGTTTCTTGGGTCCAGAAGCATCGGAAGGTTCTGCGACAATCGGCCCAGTATTTGTAGTAGAGTTGGCGTCAATGTCGACATTAAAGGGATTCTTTGCATTGCCGGCAGATTGATCTAATGCTTTCTTCAGTGCATCGTCGAATAGGCCAATAACCCGAGCATAGATGTTGTTAACATCTCTTAGAACTTCGGAAAATCGGTTGGGAACTGTTCCATCTTCAGCAGGCGTTTGAACGTTAAAGATCAACGACCTCTTCGCTTGGCAGACTGCTGCGATGATGTCTCGGAATTCGATGATCAGATCTAGGCAGATATCACGCCAGCCAGAATACAACACTGCGTTCACCTCAAGCCGAAGAGTGTCAGAAGTCAGAAATGAGTTTTTGACGTCAAAAGCTGTGGAATGATTCATCCAACCCTTAACCCAATCGTGAGCTCGTGTCTTGGGCCCCAGACGACCAGTGGGTTCGTGAATGAATACCAGGTAACAAAAGAGCCAAAAGAATGCCTCCAAGTCATCCAAATAGTCATGCGCTGGTACAACGGCAAGGCCCTGTGGCAGGGAAAAAACCTTCAGCATAATCCACGATTGAAAGAGAGTCATGCGCTACAGTGAAAGTATTCAGAAAAAGTGAAGATGAGTGACTGAAAGGACAACTTACCGATTTAACCTCTTTGCAGAACTCAGACAGAGTTCTGACAGGCCCAATAGCTATATCGAGGTGCATTAAGATGCCTCGCTCTCCGACACTGGCGTTGATCCCTTGTGAACCAATTAAAACAGTATCGTGGCATATCTCTCGATGGAATAGGCCCTTTGAGACTAGGGCATGGTGAGCTGTAGAAAAATGAGTCTTCGAAGAATACTAGAAGATGGTATTGCTACTCACCGGCAATCGCGTCCCGAAGTGCAGCAAGCATCTCTTCGGGAGAAGTGAAGTTGTCAATCGAAGCTTTGGCATCCACTTTCATGGTGATGCGGATGGCAATGGAGTTGTGGAAAACGCCGACCGCAAACTTATCAGTTGGCCCTCTAAAGTCTCTTGTTTCGCCTCGCCCTACTTCATAAGACACAATCTGGCACAGACCCGGTCCGCCTTTAATTTTCTCAAGAATCTCGTATTCTGGTTCTCGGCCTTGGGACATCCAGTAGTCCTTGACAATGAAGTTGTCTCCCTTCTGATCTTGAACAGGCCAGCAGACAATGCCACGACCAAGGAGGGCAGAGCGAACCCAAGGTTTCCTGTCCATCAACATGGTGTACGTGGTGGGGGCTTTATCTGGGCCCGTAGTCCTTAATATGCCACCGTTTCGTACACCGTCAGCTCCAACAGTCCATTGAACGGTGTCGTCAAGCCCAAGTAAACGTTCGTCAGTGGTGCAGAGGCCCACAACCAGTAGAACGAACAGCTCGGCCTCTTGGTGGATGTCGAAAAGCTTAGTGTACTGTGCACCGCTGCGATCGAAATGGAAAAACCGGGCCTGCTTCTCTGTGACAACCATGCAACGAACATACCGACGGTTTGGTTGCTGAATAAAAACTTGCCTAAAAATTGAAATGCAATCATCAGTGCCAAAGTATGAGATGAGAATAAATTACCACTTACCGTGCGTAGACCCCAAGCTGACCAACATGATTGTGGTCACCAGTCACGTCTACCTCTCGTTTGGCGTCGAAAAATCCAACCATGTTGGGATAGCCAACCTCACGATTTCCAGTTGGGCGCATAAAAGATGGGCCTGACCCCCCNAATAGAAATGTCTGGAGAGGATCGATGTAAGTTCGGTTTCTGACCTCCGTGTCTGAGTTGCTTGGCATGCGTATCAATCGCTTTCCTCTTGCTACCATCAGGCCCGTCTAGATTGGACCAATGAAGGATAGAGTTGATAATTTTGGTGAATGGGTCGTAGAGCTCGGCCTCATACTTGGCAATCCTTGGTAGCTTTGCCCATCTTCGATTTTGGTACTCTTCGGTTGTGTCCAGATATCCTTTGATCTTTGCCGCCCTTGCCTTCGGAATGTCTTTGTACAGATCGCGCGCCCAAGAAACATCGACCTCAACGATTTTGCCAGCAAGCTCTTTCAAAAGAAGACTGCGGACATCTGTAACATTCCCCATATCCTGTTCGTGAATAGCATCTGTATGGTCATGCTTTGATGGGCTTTGAGAGTCTTGAGCACTAATGAACTTGTTTACAGTAGCTTGACAGCCGTTTCGAATGGGGGTGGAAGCAAGGCCAGTCGAAGGAGGGACTTGACCGTCAACAGAAGAGGCCAAAGGGGAAGAAGACGTCTCTGTTGGGAGAGTTGCGGGATTATTTTCAGCAAGGCTTATTGCCGCAGATTCGTGGGGAGGCGTAGATGCTGAGAAGCTGAGAGCGGTCTCTACAGTGGGGACTTGAATGTCATCTGGAAGATGAGGAGGCACAACGGTAAAATTGTGAGCAGCAGTATTGGTAGTCACTGAGCCACTGAGCTCTTGAGAATCCTCATCAGTGGGTATAATGAGAGTCTCAATTACTACTAAGTCCTCTTCGCTGTCATAATCGGTCGTCGCAGTATTGGGTGATGAAGGGTACATTGGCGGAGACCCTGTGGGAGACATGGTAGGAAGCATGGTTAGAGTTACACAAGCTCAACTACTTGTAACTTTGCTAGCACTTCTCAATTTGGTTGTTAGGTTCAAAGTGCCGCCAACGCGTGTGTTCTCGGTATTTAGTCCCGTATTGGGTCTTCAATGAGGGGGTCACAGCGGAAACCTCGCGTGCAATTCAAACTCCGCTATTCATCATCTCGCAAGGTACATCGAGTAGATTGTGCATGTGTTAAAGATCATGAGCCTGTGATGATGCTAGGAGCTGTCTGTCTCAATTCCAGGGATTTGTCGAAGCTCGAGGCCAAGTTCGCACCCATCAAAGGGCAACGCGCCAACCCTGGCTGCCGAACCAATGCCGAACATTGTCGTCCAAATTGGGGCGTCGGGAATTTCCGAAACGCGGTCACATGAAGCTTGCTCGTAATGTTCCGACTCTACAACCTTTGCTTTTAGCCACCACCATCCACCTTTGCTCATCCGACCAGACCACCTCTACCGCAAATCACACCCTTTCGTTGTGTGCGCGCCATTAAAATCGCTGTCCCAATCATGATTCTCGCGGATCCAACCACATCAGAGTCGGTGGATCCCATGAGCACCACCCAAGAAAATCGCAGCCAGCTGCAGAACATGGTCCGCCAAGAGCTGGGTGCTTTCATTCCAGAGACGAGCAGCTCATGGCTTGACTCTGTGTATCGCGATGTACCGATAAATTCCGTGATGAAGAGGTACTTGGTTGGAGGCCGCGAGTATTACAACGGCAGGTGGACCAGGATCCCTGATGCCCCTTTGGCTGCGTCGGAGCTCCACGGCCCAATTTGTCGTATCATCAATTCAATCATCCAGCATTTTGGACAGTCTGAAACATCCAACGCTCGAACAGCTCTCATCGGCCAGTTCAAGCGAGAAACCACGGGTGGGCCTGAGAAGTCACCTATGATTGCCATCAAAGCAATTGGGCCTTCGTTCTCCTCTCCCAAAGGGTCGCCGCTAGGCTTCTCCAACATTGCATCTTTCTTCGACGCCAGCTTGGACTCAGAAGCCGACACATGGACCCACCTATCGCAGATGAGCGAATGTGTAAAGTAGGTCGGATCCCTTCTCGTACACGAATATCTTGTACTCAAACTGTTCCAGGCATATTTTTATGCAGCAACCGAATCGCCAGTTCTTTCGGTCACTACTAATCACCGAGAAGAAAGTCCAACTATTCCATTTCGACCGCAGCGGTGCCCAGTACTCTCCTCCTTTAAAAATGCACGACCACCCCGAAGCCTTCGTCCGTCTCGTCCTTGGACTCACCACTACCAATGAGCGTGCTCTTGGCCTAGACGATAGCATTCAATGGGTCACAGCGCCTAACGGAACCAAGACCGCCGGTTCTCTCAAAACCATCGGTTGCGATAGCACGGTTGTAACATACGACCTGGTGATGGGCGAAGGACCCATCATTCGCAGCGGCCTCCTGGGTCGCGGTACCACGTGTTGGGTCGCCAAGAACAAACGAGGAGAGAAGTTTATCGTGAAGGACTATTGGGTAGCTGACAATCGAATCTCTGAGTGCGAGTTACTCGAGGAAGTGAAAGGTCTGAAGGGCGTTTGCCAGATGGTGTCCTACGAGGATAACCGCGCCCAGACCGTTCATTTTCGTGGCGATACTTCGACCTTTGAGGAAGGTGTATTCCAAAATCGGACGAGCGTTCGGATTGTCATGAAGGCCCACGGACCGTCTCTCGAGAACTTTACATCGATGAAACAGGTTCTCGGCGCTCTTCGCGATGCCATTGCAGGTGAGTTACCTCGTCGAGCTGCATTGAATCGTTAGATACTAACTTTGGTGAAGCACACAAAGCGCTACTATCTAGGAACATCATTCATCGCGACATATCACCCAACAATATCCTTCTCGGCGAGGACGCGGGGGAAGGTCTTAGAGGTGTCTTGATTGATCTCGACATCGCTCTCAAAATCAGCGGACTAGCTTCCGAGGCCCGTGTTGATCCCAAAATGGTACGTGTTCCTCGCTTTGGCAGATTTGTGGTTTGAACTCAACATATCTCACAGGGTACGCGTATGTTCCAGCCGCTGATCGTACTTAGGAGCTACGAAGGCCTGGCTCAGTATGTCCCGTCATACGACTATCTTGATGACCTGGAAGCATTCTTCTGGGTATTCACCTACATTATATTGGCCTATAAGCCCAACGGCGACCGGATGCTCCCAAATCCCTTTCAAGAGCGTACCTTGGGAGCTTGGATCCGGCATTTTCCAGATGCGGTCTACGCCTCCAAGCACATTTTCCTATCATCCCCTACCATGGTCTGCGACATTCGGGAGGCTGTAGACCCTGGATGGCATGACGTCTATGACGACTTGTTTCTTGGATTCCGAGCTTTCATGTGGGAAGAGGTAAGCGGAGTCAAAGCCAGATTACTTTTCATGGGCACGACGACGCTGCCTGATGGAAGCCTTGCTCCAAATCGGTTTGAGCCGGTCTTGGAGAAGGTCGAAGACCATTATGCTCATGTAATTGGCCTATTTGACGCAGCGCTGAAGAAGGTTGGGGGNAAGTACAACTACTAGCCCCAAGGGGAAGGTCTCGGAAGAGGCAACATTTCCTCTAGTACATCCTGCGTTGATCTCCACCTCCCTTTCGACGAGTTCTGGCGATGCGCCCTCCTCGTCTCCATCTGTCACTACTTCGGCCACTTCGCTTGAAGATGCCTTGCTCGTTGAGATAGGACCTGCATTTTCCCTTGATGGGAAGACTGCTCCATCCGCGTCGTCCCCGACTCCCTCCAATCACTCAACATCACCAGTCCAACCCTGGACACCACCTCTGCGACCAAAACGCTGCTCTGAGGAGGCTGAGCTGGATGATGAGTCGCCGAGAGAGTCGAAGAGGAGGTGTCCGCCAAGTCGACGACAGTTCGGTAGGATTTTGGGCTCGGTCTATCAGTTTTGTCGTACCTTGTTTGAGTAATGGCCTTCTTTGTCGTGCTTATTTTAATAAAACCTCTGTATTATGGACTTACCGTTGTATATCTCCTCCATTTTTGTAATACTCAGCTCACTGTAAACTTGTATATCATTGACACTATAAAAGAAACGATAGGAGCAAACGACCTGAGAGTAGGGTCCTCAATCTCGGTCACCTTTCTTGGAGGCCCACGTTAGCAACAGAGACCTTGTTTGGCGTTACTCGCCGAAATTGGCGACATTTCAGTGGGCTTCAGAAAATTCTGACTGAAGTGAAGGTTGACGAACATTGCGCTCGTGTCATCGGGCTTGTCGATACTGAACATATCATACTCGATCATCGTCAGACACTTCTTCATCATTGGACATGACCTCTGAGTCAGAGAGAGCCAATTGCTTGGCAACTCGATTGGGTGGGCACTTCCGCTTTAGTCTAAGTATCGCAGGATATCCTCCTCTGCAACATCCCGAGCGCAAAGTTTGGAAGTGTGAGGTTGAGTTGCGACTTCGACAGAAGGGGGAGCGATCGCGTCGGTCACGGTGGTTGGGACATTTGTTGAGTCAGACTCCGGAGGCTCGGATAGATTGTTGCTGGATTGTGCAGCTCTCTTTAAAGCCTTTGCCAGAGCATCGACGAACAGGCCGATGATCTGCTTGTAGGTGCCATCTACGTCTTCCAGAATTTTAGCGGATCGCTTGGCAACAGTGCCATCTTCAAGAGGTGCCTGCAGCCCGAAGAGACGACCTTCCTTCGCTTTTATAGCAGCGTGCATGATTTCTCAAGACCCGATGAGTAGTTCCATTTCCATTTCGACCGTAGCGGTGCGCAGTACTCACACCTCTTCGACATCCGCGATAAGTCCCACACTTTCATTCCGCTTATACTTGGCCTCTGCACCATCAACGAACGGCTCCTCGGTCTGGATGATACTATTCAATGGATCAATGGGCCTGGTGGTAGAAAGTCCCAGGGTACCTTGAGAACGATTGGTCCTGACAATGCTATCGTGACTTACGACCTGGAAATGGACCGAACCCGGCTCATCCGTACCAATTTTTGTGGTCACGGAACTCCCTCTTGGATCGTTAAGAATGCGAGCGACCAAAGATTGATTGTCAAGGACTACTCGGTGGCTGATAATCGACCTTCTGAAGCCGGGCAACTCGGTGACGTGAAGGGATTGCGAGGTGTTTGCCAGATGGTGTCTTTCGAGGACAATCGAGCTCGTACGAATGACGTCCGGGGTGATATCACAGCTTTCAAGATAAGGCTCCAGCCGTATACTTACAATCCAAAACCGCACGATCGTCCGTATTGTCATGGAGGCCTACGGGTCACTAGCAACTATCGAAAACTTCCGCTCGGTTAAGCAGGTCCTCGCTGCTCTTCAAAGGTGACGCAATTGCAGGTAAGTTGCAGGCTCGATATTGTGATCTTTTTAGATGCTTAGTTCAATCAAGCGCATAAGACATTTCTATGTCGGAATATCACCCACCGTAACATATCTCCCAACAACATTCTCCTCAGCAGACAAGGGTGATCGAGGCGTCCTGATTTGGCTCGGAATGCTAGGGTAGCCCGGTACTAAACCATA
This sequence comes from Candolleomyces eurysporus, assembly GCA_027579435.1. Classification (NCBI taxonomy): domain Eukaryota; kingdom Fungi; phylum Basidiomycota; class Agaricomycetes; order Agaricales; family Psathyrellaceae; genus Candolleomyces; species Candolleomyces eurysporus. The sequence continues at coordinate 45,391 of JANBPK010000875.1, read as the reverse complement.
CGGCGACATCGAAGGATCCCACATGTGAGCCCGCCGGTGAAGAGAACAAGAGACCGGTTGCGGTGATGACAATCCCAGATGAGGTGGGCTGTTCGCACTCACCATTTTTCCTCGCTGCGATTGGCAAAAGATAGTCTTGCGAGCACAGGGTGTTCGAGGTAGCCCGAGACGGTGGAGTTGATGATACGTCGGATAGGGTCGTGGAGATGTATCATAATTGAAGCACTCAAAGAATTCTGGACTACCTCCCATCGCGATGCTTAGTGTCTCCGTCAAGTACTCATAGTCTGATGCCCTTGCGAAGCCTGCGTTTGACATAGTCAGACCAAAATCGACGAGCTGAGGGCAGCGGCGCAGCGCAGGTGCGTCATATTACCCACTGATGCTATATTTATTTCTCCTAGATAGGTACCTGAAACGGCAACTGTAGACCAGATACAAACATACACGACCCCAGAGAACGCGGTGTACAAAAAAAAGTGGCGTATAGTAATGCAGAGATGTTACATTTGACCGCCTTACAACTGTGTCACTCCAAGTGTACCCACAAATTAGTCATCCTCCCTAGTCCAGATACAAGCTTCTGGGCCCTCGTAGTCCCCGCTATTCTCCGCCTTCCTAGGCCCACAAGGCGAACGTTTTATCTCTATGAGACAGCAGTAGGTGAGACGTCGCAATGGGCCAACAGTCTCGTAATAACAATAGTGCTCACCATGGGGATCAGTGCCAGTCGGGGCTGCTTGCGTGCCACAAGCGGCCGACAACACCAGCACAAGTACAAGGAGCACGGGAAGATGCCTTGTGGTAGAGAGGCTCATAATCATACTCTCAAGGGAAGATTCGAACTTTCGGGTGAGCACAAGGGACAAACTGTGGGCTGGGATGCAGATTCAAGCAATAAGGGAACTTGACTTAAATACACCCACAACTTGATCGAAGGCGCTGAGTGTTAAAGCTCCGAGGGTAATACTTTCTTCCACTGTTCCACAGATCTGAAGTAGTTGTACTTATCTTCCACGAAGGTGCATTTCAATCAGACGATATGCTTCACCTTTCTCATTCCATTCTGTGAACATTGTCAGAGTATTGGAGTGTAATCTTGGGACATCTGGGGATCGGAACTACCTAGAACGGCGACTATCACTGTAATTCACGGGAGACGCGCTGGTCAACAGTCGCTGCTGGTAGCACAATGTGAATGCACATCATATATCATAACATAGTAACGACAAGGTTCCATAGAAGAGTGCGATTTGAAATTCCACGTCTTCACGAGGCCACCAAGGCCCAGAAGCACTAAAATGCAGCAACAGGCATAAAAATAGTAGACCTGCACCGTCCAGTAAGGCATCTTTGAAAATCAGGTAGAAGCCGGAAAGTGACACAATCGCCCGCACTACCGTGTTCTTGGGCAAAAGGAAATACAAGATTTGCTAAAGCGACTCTAGAGAAAGTATTAGTGATGAGGGGGGCTCAGGAGAAGCAGGTGGTATTACCGCACCGTGTTTGTCAGAAATGGTATTCTCAGGGCTACTGAGCTTTACAAGGGAATTGTGCCTAGATCGCGTTCGATAAATTACAGAAATAGATGCGTTTGGGCACGGTACAATTCCAATACGGTAGGGGAAGGAGGCTATAGATATCTCACAACAACCTGGGCAAGTCCAACATTCAACTTTGGAAAAATTGGTAAGAACACAATACGAGACTCTGCATCCTGTTGCTTCATATTTTGTGGCTTCGATTGAGAAAGGCATAAACATCTGAACCAGTCTCGACAAACGTGAGTCGCGCCAACCCTTTGCAGCGACAAGTTTCGAGACATGAAGTCACCTTTCTCCAACGTGAGATCCGAGGTGCAAAGCGCAACTTGGCGTAAATAGTTGAGGCAAAGAATATTATGACTGTCGGTTGTAAAAATCTTGTATCTAGTATTGAGTTTCCGATCGAAAGACAAGTTGAAAGATCGCAAGCAGTGGATTTGGTGGAGCATAGAGGTGATGAAGAGGCGATCATTGTGTCTGAGGCACACGAATCCTCCGGAAAACGTCGTCAGACTGTTGACAGATTAAGCTAAGGGGGGCTCCAGAAGCCTGCTACTTGGGCCACTGGATAAGGAAGGAAGGCTGAAGCTGAGGATGTAGGCTTCTATATCATTTCGTCTGATCCATCTGAGTTCTGTTCGCACGCACCAGTTCTTCGGATAGATTCAAGTTCGAATGCGTTTCATCTTTGGCAAGCGGATACACCCGTAGGACACTCATATCATGCTGCGCACCCGTACCATCTTCTCAGCATAATGAAACGCCAGAAAACAAAATGGACGGAGTTCTCCATCGTGATCTTCGCTCGTTTGAGAGGAGGCATGTCCCACTCCCGTGGATAGTCGGAGCCTAGGTATGCTATTTGAATCTTCGGACGCCATTCGCTCTCTTTCAGGGATTCAGACTACTCACTGTACATCCTCCCTGGCGCATGGCTCTTTGTTCGCAATGTAACAATTGCTAGCAACACACTGCTGGCAATAAACAGAAAGAGTGTTAGACCATCGACCGAAAATAAGGCTGTTGTTTTCTCTGAGCATGTGCAGTGTTGAACGATGAGGGCATTCCTTCTACCTTTTAGCTTCATCTCAAGGGAAGTATTCGTGAGGTGAGCCAGAGTCTCACCGCTTTGATCAGATGTATCTGTGGTCATTCTTGACGAAGACACCTACGACCTTGGTATCTTGAATCCCCACTATGTATTGCGACTAGTCACTTGTCTCGATCTGATTGTTGTATCGGCTCTGGAAGCAGTTCCAAACTTTTTGTTGTTCTCCTGGATAAGATTCCAGCGCTCAAACTGGCATCTTACGCGGATATACTTGATCAACTGTTGTCTGGACTCTTTTCGAGGTGGTCGAATCGCCGGGAACAGGGATTGCTAAAGATATCCCTTCACAGGCTCACATGGAGGGAGAGTTCTAGCGAGAGTGATGAGAAATCTCCATCCTTGAATACGGCAGGTTGAGTTCTCCCGGCGCAGCGCAGGAAGTGATATGGCAGTCACTCGTCCTAGGTTCGCCATAGTTGAGTAACTTACATGCCGGGGTGGTTCTCAACCAGTTTTGGGTACATTTCGTGTTTTGTGACATTAGAGTGCCTAGAGAACTAGAATCGGAACCAGGAAGCTCACCTGTACCTGGACATAAAAGCCCTTTCTGATCCCAACGTCGCTTCCTCTACCCGCGTTCCTTGCTATTCAGTCTTTGTGCAGCAGCGGTGGGCCGGTCAGAGGGGTGTGGATTCGGTATTGTTGCCCTGTATACAAGTAGGGTCTCAGTTCCGAATCATCCCTGTCATATTCAAAGTTCTGGGAGTTGTATGGGTAGGACTACGACGTCAGCACCGTAGGACACGAAACAAACCGGATATGACGTAGGAGCCCTTGAGAGGTACGACTAGCAAGTGAGAGGGTAGCTCGATACCGAACCATACGGCGACATGGAAGAATCTCACATGTGAGCCCATCGGTTAAGAGAACGAGGGACTTGTTGCACTGATGATGAGCCCAGGTGAGGTGGGCTGTTCGCTCTGACGATATTCTCCTTGCTGAGGTTGGCAAAAGATAGTCTCGCGAGCACCGGACGCTCGAGGTAGCCTGAGACGGTGGAGGTCGATGATACGTCGGATTGGGTCGTGGATGCGCATCACAACTCAAGGGGCTCAGGGATTCTGGACCACCTCCTATCGCGATACTTAGTGTCCCTAGTCAACTCCAGTGTCTAGGGAGATTAGATTAGATCTCTGATCCAGTCAGATCAACCCAAATCATTTTGTGATCGCATTCGACCTCGTCTTAGACCACGACATCCACGTCTCTGCTCGACGTGTTCTGACTGGTACGTCCACCCAACTCCTTATCCTTGCATGTACTCACTCTGTGTGACGGTAAGATTCCTTTGAACACCTCAATACCCTCCTGCTGTCGTCATATTCGTATGAGCTAGCAAACGAACGGACGAATCTTGCTCTCGCTCCGTAACCAACCACCACCTCAAAGAAGAAAGGATATTGCAAGGGGAGAAGATCTAGAAAATGTTCCAGCTCGCTATAATCAAAGATACCATCCCCATCCACCCTCAGCATTTCGCGGTACCACCTTCGGAGGCTATCACCGCGGAGCTGAACAAAAAGTACGCGAATAGGGTGTTGCATGAAGTCGGGCTATGCATTAGTGTGTTCGACCTGGCGGACGTTGGGGAGGGGAGAGTCAGGTATGGAGATGGGTTCCTGTGGTATAAAGGTACGTGTGCTGGTTGTCTTCTCGAGAGTGGAGTCGGGATGGCTGATTTGATGGATTCGACCTACAGTAACGTTCAGGATGGTCATATTCAGACCATTTGTATCTGAAGTCGTCGCTGCGAAGGTGAAAAGCTCGGACGAAGGTGGGATTAGAGGTGCGTACCGCGTCGCTTTCTCCCCTGGCTGAATGGATGTGCTCACAGACCCCTGGATTGACAGTGTCGATGGGATTCTTCGACGATATGTACATCCCCGCTATATACCTCCCTCAGCCATCCGCTTTGTACGTCTCTCTTCCTACTTTCTCATTCTCCTCCTCCAAATATTCACCTCAATCCAGCGACCCAAACGAACGCGCGCACTTCTGGCTCCCAGAGTCGCCTCTCACATCCACCACCGACCTCCTCGACACGCCAACCTCCGAACGGATGTACATCGACACCAACGAGGTCGTTCGCGTTCGAGTGGAGCAAGATGAATTCTACGATGACGAGCCTGGGCCTATCAAGGTTGTCGAAGGCGTGATCCAAGAGGCTGAGAAAGGGCTAGCGAGCAAGAGGCCACCCTATAGCATCGTGTGCTCGATTGCTGAGCAGGGGCTGGGGCCTATTGTGTGGTGGAGCGGGGCGCAGGTTTTTGAGGATGGGGAGGGGATGGAGGAGGGTTAATCCAGGACGAGGATGGGAAGTTCTGCCGGTATGTACGCCCGATCGGTTGTCAGGTTGGCGACGACCTCACGTTCCTCCTCTTCCGCAGCCCTTTCCCCGGCACGTTGAAAAAAAAGGTTTACGAGAAGCCTGTATCAGCGAGAAGACTCGGCCAGGATTACATTCACGGATATCAGGCGGAACCTGCGGTGGAAGGCGAACAGACGGAGGCTCAGTACTGTATTCAAATCTGCTCGACGATCTGGTTGAAGCTTCCGCTCTTCAGAACCAATGAGTCAGGCCGTAGGCTTGAAATAAGATTTATCCCTCGACGCCAGAATAGATCCGCCTAGCTTCGGGGTTGGCGAGGCTCCATTTCACGTCGAAGAAACTCGCGTCCGCTTGCACTCGAGGGCATCTCTTCCTTCCTCACTGTTGCCGCTCCCTACTTCCTACTTTCAAATTTGTAGTACGAACGAATAAAATGTTCTAGAAACCGGCCTTTTTTGCCTCGCGATAGACGCGCAAGATAGGGGATGATTATGTGATCAACAGCCCCAGTTTTCATTTGCCTCGCGTCGATCGTTCGTCTCCTTCACTGCTTTCCTCTTTCTGACTCGTCGTTTTGCTGTTGAACTAGCACACAACTCGTACGTCGAATCCTCTCTGTGTCTACAGTACCGCTCAGAATAGCGTACGAACGACGTCTGACATACCAGCACTGCTTTCTAGAAAATGGGCAAGAAGAACGCAAAAAAGAAGGCAGGGAATGGGACTGCTGCTCCTTCCCGGTCTAGCACGTCGACTGCAGAGGAACCTTCGAGGTCAACTTCTTCTGGGTACGTTTTTTTCGCTTGCTGTCCAAGTTTCGTGGGCTAATCACTCGCCGCGTGCCGTTGCAGACCATCAGCTTCACCCTCGCCCGCCCAACAGCCCCCCGACTCTCCGACCAGCGACGATTCAGGGACACAGGATGCGGAAAAGGTCAAGGAGCAGGGCAACCTGGCCTTCAAGGGTGGCCGGTACCAGGAGGCGGTGGATCTGTATACAGAGGCTATCGGTGCGTTTTCGTCTGCCAGGGCTCGCAAAGTTTCGATCCTGCTCATTCTCTGTCTCCAGAACTCAATGGCCAGGAACCGTCATACTGGACGAACCGCGCAGCCTCGTACATGTCGCTCAAGAAATTCCAGCCCGCCATATCCGACTGCCAACAAGCCCTGTTCATCCTGGGCTCCTCATCGACGTCCCCGCTCGCAAGCAAGACCCTACTGCGCATGGCCCGGTGTCAGTATGCTGTGGGGTCCACCACAGCAGCGCTCGCCACCCTCTCCCGCCTCCTCGCCCTCGAAGTCACCTCCGGATCCCCGCCCCCATCCTCGGCCTCGTCGTCCAACTACACCCAGGCCGTGCAGCTGAAGCAGAAGATCGTCGCTCTCGATGGCCACGTCAAGAATTTCGAGAGCGCCTACAAGAAGCGGGATTGGGCCATGGCGAGGCTGGCCCTCGACAAGTGCACGCAGGCCGTGGACGTTGAGGGGGGCGAGTGCCCCGCCGAGTGGCGCGTCTGGAAGGTCGAGCTCGAGTTGGTGAGGGGTAATTGGGACGCTGCTGGGATCGCTGCGAACGAAGCCCTGCGAAGCAACCCCAACTCGCCCGATGCTCTGGTGCTGCGTGGGCTGGTGCTGTTCCTTGGTGGAAAGATGGCTCAGGCGTTGCAGCATATTGTGCGGGCGTTGCAGCTGGATCCGGGGCATGAGCGAGGGCAGAAGTTGAGGAAACGCGTGAAGGAGGTGGAGAGGCTCAAGGAGGAGGGTAATGTTGCCTTCAAGCAGAACCGGCTGGAGGAGGCCGTGGAGAGGTATAGCGAGGCCTTGGAAAAGATCGGGGCGAGTGAGGAGGAAGGAAAGGGCGGGCAGATTAGGGCTACGTTGTTGAGTAATAAGGCTACGGCGTTGTTCAAGGTGCGGTTCCTTGATTCTAGGTTTTGGCGTTTGGCTGATTCAAGTCTAGTTGGACCAAAACGAGAAAGCTCTCGAGGCTTCCGATGAGTCGTTGGAGCTCTCGCCTCGTTCGTTCAAGGCTCTCCGCACCCGTGCCCGGATTTACCTCAACCTTGAGAAATACGATGCAGCCATCGGCGACTTCAAGAGTGCGATTAAAGAAGCCAGTGCAGAGGGGAGTGCGACCGACGCCGACGTACGAGCTCTCAGGGCGGAGCTCAAGAAAGCCGAAGTCGCATTGAAGAGGAGCAAGACGAAAGACTACTACAAGATCCTGGGCGTGCACAAGGAATGTACGGAGATCGAGATCAAGAAGGCGTACCGAAGAGAGAGTTTGAAGCACCACCCCGATAAGGTAAAGCAATACTCATTCCTTCCTCCCTTTCCTCCTCCCTCACTCACTCTTCGAATTGTAGGGCGGCGATGAAGAGCAGTTCAAGCTCGTCTCGGAGGCGTACGCTATTTTGTCCGATTCTCAGAAGCGACACCGCTACGATATGGGCGAGGACGAAGACGGTTTCGGGGATGATATGATGGGTGGGATGCACGGGATGGCGCATATGGACCTGACGGAGCTGTTTACGCAGTTCCATGGAGGATTTCCGGGCAGGGGTGGTATGGGCGGTATGGGCGGCATGGGTGGTATGGGTGGAGGTGGAGGGAGGAGGGGTGGCTTCCCATTCTAGTGGTTCGGTCTGTCTGTCTCCCTCTCTCTCTTTATCTCCCACATGGTACAGCATACGCATACATCGGTNACATTTTTCGTTGATTCATCCAGCTACCTTTTCCTCTCTCTTCACGCCATTGTATGCTCCCTGTCATCTTTCGATCTCATCTTGCCTCTCGTTTTGTCTCCCGATTGACAGGGTTTATCCACATCTACTACTTACTGTGCTGCACATGATTATTCATTAGGCCGACCACAGTCATAGGATATGATATTATGATCTCTTCTTTTCTATCTATCGATATTTGGCCGAGGATTTCTTAAGTGTGTGGATATTCGCAGCTGCGGCCGCTTAGTCTCACTATCGCGCACATATGGTTTTCCGCGATCGATATATATATAGTACGGTGAAGAGGTATGTCCGGATCGTCAATCTCCTCTAATCACCTCTCCGTATTGTTTTCTTCTGATGTTTGGGTCTATCCACATAGCAACCACCCAACCCGGTTCTCTCGGTCATGGACAGCTACCGGTAGCCGTCGGATCGTCCCCTTCGATGTTGATTTGATTCGCAGCGCTCAAAGGGTTTGAAAAGGGATAAATTGAAGCTATCTACGAGGTTTTATCACATTATTTCGAAGCTCTAAAACCCCAGGCTGACTTTGCCTGCTTCTGCGCGCCCACGGTGCCCCAATTCCCCCGTCCTAGGGTCCCCCTATTGATTTCTATCTGTAGCTGGAGAAGTGTCACCACCTGATGTTAGGTACCCAATACAACCATCTAGCCCCGAAGGAATTGCAATGAGTTTTCGGTGAGTCGTTCGTACCGGCGCGGTGACACGCGAACTTCGAAAAGACAAGGGCAAGAAAGGATGATCGCACAGAGTAAACTAACCATGGCACCGTCGATAACGACGGTTTGGTTGAGACTGGAAGCACGTCTTGTCGCGAGATGAGCCCTTGAGTGGAGAGGCGCAATCCCTCAGGCTTGAGTGGCGCATCAATCTTGATGGGGATAGAAGAACTCTTCAACACGATCCAGATGGAAAGGCACCTCGCACAGCCGCTATAGCGGCACCTGTTCCACGGAGTTCTATGTCGATTTCCGTGTGACATGGAAAGGTGTTAATATCGGTCATATCGGGGTTGCCGGAAGACCTATGCAATCGCGATGGAACTAGAGGATGTTAAATGCGCCTGACCCAAAGTTCAAAATCCTTGAACCAGACTGACTTTCCGGTACCTGCCCGTCCCCTCAGTCCTCTATCGACCGCCGCGNGCGTCATGGCCACATCCCCGAATCAAGTCAGCTACGATACTATCGTCCAAGCGTACACTTCAGCTCATTATGTGAACGTGAGTCTTCTGCCCCAAACTTTTCCATGAATATGTGGAATGACACTGCTACAACAGTATCTAGTGCGTGTTGAGATCGATCTTTTTGCCACCACCTCAACCTTGACCGGCGACCACTAACGGTGCTCGGGTTTAGACATTGATCAGCTTCTCACTCTTGGTAAGGCAAAATTTGCATCGATTTGAGTCGCAGTCACTAAATCAAATGCTGGCTAGATCGCTGACTTCTTGCACACCTTCCCGGACGAGGTATGGCGTTGACCCCATGTTCATGTTTCCGGTATCGAATTCAGACCTATCAACAGGTTCGATTAATGTGGAAAGCACCCATCAGCCTGCCGAAAGTCCTGTTCTTCATAATTCGCTACTACTCCCTCGTTCAAGGGGTGTTTTCTTTGACGTGTAAGCATATCCCTATTTTCCTAGGCCAACCTCCTCGACGCTCGATGCTGACCCAACGACAGATACTCTACCGACCAATCTCTCAGCCGAGCAATGTCGTTCCGCATTTGTTCGCGATGGAGGTAGGTCTGTCTCTCGATTTTGTAAGATAATCGCTCAGTTGCATCCCGGCAAACCCGGTCCCTTTTCGAAAACATCAAGTATCAGCGACCCTCATAATCTTTGCGTCCGAGGGTGTGTCACGACTCTCGATAGTATCGATCAACGCTTATTAACGCCTTCAGCCATCTTGGTTATCCGAGCATATGCTTTCTCTGGAAGAGACGGAAGACTGCTTGTATTTCTCATTTTCGAATATATCGTCAGTCTCAATCATTGCTTTTTTGTGAGAGTGGCATTCTCACTCGAACGACACAGGTTCTCCATGCTCCTCATCTTTACCTAATCCCACGTTACTTGAATGGTGCTAAATGTACGTTGAGCACAGGGACGACTGACCGTAGTAATAGCAAGCTGACTACACCTCTATAAAAGTCTCAGAACTTCCACCGATTATGCGCGATCTTGGTTGTTTGCCGGTGGAAGCAAACGTTAGGCTTCTAGGGATCAGCTTCTTGCTCGTGCTCTGCAGTATCACCAGTTCGTGCTCAGCCCATTGTTCCCAGAGGTAAATCACAGCTCAACTGATCACACTTTTACAGTCGTCATGCTTTGTATGTTATACATCATGTTTCGAAGTTACAGGCATTGCAAGACCTCAACTTTGGTGTCTATCTTCTATCAGGATGGACTCGTGTATTTTGTATGTTTGTCCGGTGAGTCCCTCAACTATTCTTCCTCCGAAACAAGTAGCGTTCAAGTTGAATCTGAATGCTGTGCGCTAGGTTTGGCTTGTACCAACTTCGCTATCGCCCTTTTCATGGTCAAGGTTCGCGCTTACTACTTGATTCTTGCACTCGTTCGGCAACTAAGCCAGTTCACGTCTTCTAGAGCAAAGCATTGAGTTCTATCGTTGTGCAGTACGTCCCCATCACTTCCACACAATAAGACTATTCTTCTCAAGACGTTCAAAACTAACGTCTGTTAGACCGGAAACATCCCTCCATGCTATCCTCTCCACAAGAATGATCCTCCGCTTACGTTCATGGGACGAACGACGTCGTCGCCAAGGAAATCTGATGGATGGCGGCAGTGCCTGGGTGGTATCAGGACTCGAACACCGCTCCTACCCGACCGAACGCATAATTTTTGCATCCCCACTCACCTCACCCGTCGAATCGAGGCGGGAAAGGGTATCGATTGCCAATGGTCATAATCTTAACGCGCTGTGACAAATCGGTCGAATGTCGTGAAAAAACTTGAAGGCATCCTAGACGTTTCGAGACTCATGCATTCACAAAAGATAAAGATTAACAGCACTCACTCTCTAATCTCCATACTTTATGCATCATTGACAAGTCTATTTGCTATAATTCCACCCCTAGAACGCGCCTTAGAGATAATTCGGCCTAATGGTGCTAATCAGAACTTGAGCATGAAATGGTTGTCTCAAGGTATGGTCATCACTCACGTAGGACGAGCCACTCCACTGGAAACTGAAAGCGTCTGTTCCACAGCGGCAGGGTCAAACCTGATCCTAGCAAGTAGCCCAATAAACGGGGGTCTGATTCGTTTATCAGGATCTTTTTTTTCGCTCCGGCAGGCACTTGGGGGTCTTAGAGATTCTCGGCGTGTTCGGGGTAGCAGTCGACTGGTGTTGTACGGACGCTCTAGCGCATTTCTGGAGCACTTGATCAATGACCACTGAACGTAGTGTAGATAAGGCTTAGGGTTTGAGGGGTTCCGCCTGTGCCGTCAAATAGTCTATGCAGCAATGGCGTACTGACTAGTAGGCACGGGGGCCCTAGTTGAGCCCATGGGAAACCCTCTCAGGGACAGGCTCAGACATCAGAAGAATTTGAAAGGGGGAGACTGAGTATCGAGGTGGGGCTGCGAGAGAACTTGCTCGGACGCAGACTCAAGGCGTAAGCCTCTAATCTCATCAAGTGGTCCAGATATAGCCTTGTGCAGTCAATCAACACCTACCAGCACGACAGGGAGGCCTCCAAATCCAGGACACAAAACCTACCGTGTGACCACATTCTCGCTAACCAGTACACTAGACCTCGATCTTTGGCGACGTTGGACAAATAGTACCCAGTGGGAACCTGACGCCGTCGGAGTTTGAACACGATTGCAGACGCGCAACTTGTCAAATCCGCTGTTCCATCACCATTCCCCTTTGTTCTTATCTCTCTATTTTTTCTAAGCTCGCCATTATAATCTCATACGCATTTTTTTTAAGAACTCAACTGTGGAATCAGAAGATGCGCACTTTGGGACTCTGCTGGGATCTCTGCAAACTCGGCGCCGCGAATCATGCCAACGCGCCTGATGCTCTGGTGCTGCCTTGGAAGAGTTGATGGAGAGGTATGGCGAGGCCCTAGAAAAGATCGGGGCGAGTGAGGAGGAGGGAAAGCGCGGGCGGATTAGGGCTACGGCGCTGAGTAAAAAGGCTACGGCGTTGCTCAAGGTGTGGTTTGCCGATTCTGGGTTTTGAGCTTTGGCTGATTGAAGACTAGTTGAACGAAAGCCGAGAAAGCTTTCGAGGCTTCCGATGAGTCGCTGGAGCTCTCGCCTCATTAGCTCAAGGCTCTTTGTACCCGAGCCCGGATCTACCTAAACCTCGAGAAATACGATGCAGCCATCGGCGACTTCAAGAATGCGATTAGGGAGGCGAATGCAGAGGGGAGTACCACCGACGTCGACGTACGAGCCCTGAGGCAAGAACTCAAGAAGGCCGAAGTCGCATTGAAGAGGAGCAAAACGAAAGACTACTACCAGATCCTGGGCGTGCACAAGGAATGTACGGAGTTCGAGATCAAGAAGGCGTACCGAAGAGAGAGAGTCTGAAGCACCACCCCGATAAGGTAATCAATCCTCTTTCCTTGCCCCTCCTTACTCACTTACTCACTCGTCCACTTCCAGGGCGGCGATGAAGAGCAGCTCGAGCTCGTCTTAGAGGCGTACGCTATCCTGTCCGATTCTCAGAAGCGACACCGCTACGATATGGGCGAGGACGAAGACGGTTTCGGGGATGATATGATGGGTGGGATGCACGGGATGGCGCATATGGACCTGACGGAGCTGTTTACGCAGTTCCATGGAGGATTTCCGGGCAGGGGTGGCATGGGCGGTATGGGCGGTATGGGTGGTATGGGTGGCATGGGTGGTATGGGTGGAGGTGGAGGGAGGAGGGGTGGCTTCCCATTCTAGTGGTTCGGTCTGTCTGTCTCCCTCTCTCTCTTTATCTCCCACATGGTACAGCATACGCATACATCGGTACACTTTTCGTTGATTCATCCAGCTACTTTTTCCTCTCTTTTCACGCCATTGTATGCTCCTTGTCATTTCTTTTTGATCTTATCTAGCCTGTCGTTTTGTCTCGATTGACAGGCTTCAACCACATCTACAGTCATTATGATTTCTTTTTCAATACCTATCGATATCTAGTCGAGGATCTCTCGAGAGCATATCCAAGCCGATGATCATTGGGTTATTCGGGCGGATATACGCAGCCGAGATACCCGCGGCCCCTTAGTCTCACTATCGCGTACAGAGAGTTTTCTGTGATTGATATATACATATGGTACGGGGAAGAGGTATGTCCGGAAGAGGTATGTCCGGATCGTCGCTCTCCTAGGCTCTTAGTCACCCCTCCGTTTTGTCTATTTTCGCACATAGGAATGAATCACCCAACTCCGAGATCTCGTCGGTCTTGGACAGCTGCCGTTCGATCGTCCCCTTCAATTGATTATTTTGATTGGCAGTGCTCGAATTTGAGAGCTTTCAACAGGGATAAGTTGAAGCGTGATACGAGGTTTGAGCTCGAGCCCCGTGGTATTTCGCTTCACGTAGCGTCATGGCCCTTGAAGGAATTGCGCTGATTACTCGGTGCTGGATTCGTGATGATCGCTCACCAGCGCCGTGACTCGCGAACTTAACCGGAAATGGAATTCTATTGAAATGGGTGCTGCTGTGCGAGTGTATTTAATGCGTGTTACCCAAAGTTCGAAATCCTTTATCGAGACTTACTAGGATTTCCCGGTATCTTCCCGTCTTTTCTGTCCTCTATCGACCGCCGAGGCGTCATGTCCGCATCCCCGGATCAAGTCAGCTACGATACTATCGTCCGAGCGTACGCTTCAGCTCAATATGTGAACGTGAGTCCTCTTCCTCAAACGTCTCCATGATTATTCAGAATGACACTGCTACAACAGTATCTTGTGCGTGTTGAGATCGATCATTTTGCCACCACCTCAACCTGGACTACTAACGGTGCTCGAATTTAGACAGTGATCAGCCTCGCACTCGTGGTAAGGCAAATTTTGCATCCGTTTGAGTCGCAGTCACTCAATCAAATGCTGGCTAGATCGCTGACTTCTTGCACACCTTCCCGGACGAGGTGTGGCGTTGAGCCCGTAGTCATGTTTCCAGCATTGAATTCAGACCTATAAACAGGTTCGATTAATGTGGAAAGCACCCATGAGCCTGCCGAAAGTCCTGTTCTTCTTCATTCGCTACTACTCCCTCGTTCAAGGGGTGTTTTCTGTGGCGTGTAAGCATATCCTTACATTCCTGGGCCAACCTCCTCGATGCTCGATGGTGACCTTGCGACAGATACTATACCGACCAATCTCTCAGCCGAGCAATGTCATTCTGCATTTGTTCTCTATGGAGGTAGGTCTGTCTCTNCAATTTTGTAAGATAATTGCTCAGTCGCATCCCGGCAAAACCGATCCCATTTCGAAAATATCAAGTATCGGCGGCCCTCATAGTTCTTGCATCCGAGGGTGTGTCATGACTCTCGATAGTATCGATCAACCTTGATTAACTGTAACGCCTTCAGCCATCTTGGCTATCCGAGCATACGCTTTCTCTGGAAGAGACAGAAGACTGCTCGCATTTCTCATTTTCGAATTTATCGTCAGTCTCAACCACTGCTTTTTTGTGAGAATTGTCTTCTCACTCACTCGAATGACACAGGTTCTCCATGCTCCTTACCTTTACCTAGCTCCACACTACTTAAATAGTACTAAATGTACGTTGAGCACAGGGGGGGGGCCTGCCCGCGGTAATAGCAAGCTGACTACACTTCCTTAACAGTCGTATCGATGCGCAATCTTGGTTGTTTGCCGGTGGAAGGAAACATTAAGCTCCTGGGGATCAGCTTCTTGCTCTTGCTGTGCAGCATCACCAGTTCGTGCTCTGCCCGTCGTTCTCCGCGCTACCTGACACTGATTACACTTTTACAGTCATTATGCTTTGCATGTTATACATGATGTTTCGAAGTTACAGGCACTGCAATACCTCGACTTTGGTGTCTGTCTTCTTTCAGGATGGACTCGTGTATTTCGTTTGTTTGGCCGGTGAGTCCCTCAACTATTCGTTCCCCGAAACAAGCAGCGTTCAAGTTGAATCTGAATGCTTTGCGCTAGGTTTGGCTTGTACCAACGTCATTGTCTTGCTCACGGTCAAGGTTCGCGCTTGCTACTCGATTCTTGTACTCATACGGCAACTAAGCCAGTTCACGTCCTCTAGAGCAAAGCAATGAACTCTCTCGTGGTACAGTACGTCCCCATCATTCACTGCAAAATCAGACTATTTCTCTCAAGACGCTTAAATTTAATGTCTCTTAGACTGGAAACATCCCTTCATGCGATCCTCTCCACAAGGATGATCCTCCGCTTACGTTCATGGGCTGAACGACTTTGTCGCCATGGAAGTCCGCTGGATGGCGGCGGCGGAGGTGCCTGGGTGGTATCAGGACTCGAACACCGTTCCTACCCAACCGAACGCATAATTTTTGCATCCCCACCCACCTCAACCGTCGAATCGTCCTAACCGGTGCAAGATTTGCACCCTGATACTCGTGACAAATGAGGCCTGAGGCGGAAAAGGGTGTCAATTGCTAATGGTCATAATCTCAACTCGTTGTGTCAAAAGTTGTTGACGTCGTGAAACAACTTGAAGGCATCCTAGACGTTTCAAGAATAATACATTCACACAAGATAATGATTAACAATAGTCACCCCCCACCATCCACACTTTATGCATGATTGACAAGTCTACTTATTGTAATTCGATCCCGAGAACGCGCCTTAGAGATAATTCGGTCTAATAGCGCTAAGGAAAAATTGAAGCATGAAATGCGGTTGTGTCGGGGTATGGTCGTCACTCACCCCGGACGAGCCACTCCATTGGAAGCTGTAAGCGTCTGTTCCACAGCGGCAGTGTTAAACTTGATCCTAGCAAGTAGCCCAAGAAACGGGTCTTAGAGGTCCTCGGCGTATTCGGGATAGCCGTGGACTGGTGTTGTACTAACGCTCTCGCACATTTTTCGACTTGACCGCTGTCCACTGAAGGCGTGGGAGTAGTGTAGGCAAGGCTTAGGGTTTGATAGGGGCCGCCGGTGCCACCAATTAGTCCATGATGCAATGGCGGGGGCCCTAGTTGACCCATGGGAGCCCTTCTCAGGGACAGATATCAGGAGAAGTTGAAAGGGGGAGACTAGGTACTGAGGTGGGGAATGCAAGAGAATCTGCTCTAATGCAGACTCGAAGCGTAAGCCTCTGGCTCATCAAGTAGTTCACATATAGAGTCGTTCAACAACTACCAGCACGACAACGAGGCCTCCAAATCAAAACCTACTGTGTGACCACATTCTCGCCAATCAGTACACTAGATTTCGATCTTTGGCGACATTGGACAATACATCCCGGGAGCCACCGTTCACGGAGGGCTCGGAGTCTGGGACAAGTTAGCTCACGTAGTGGGAGGAAGGGAGGACTCTCAAAAAGGGTGAGAGCCATCAGACTTTTGAGAGTCCGTCATCCAAGGAGGACGAAAGTAGATAGGATGTAAGTAGATAGACAATGGATGATTATCTGAGAAGAGATAGAGGAGGGAACCTTGGAAGCTAGGGAGTTGACACAGTTGTCAGTCCTAGTTTCCAAGGGTGGTGGCGGTCTTCGGCGTTAGCTCGGGGCCCGCCCCCAAGCGGTGAGTTGGGAAGATCCCACAGCCCGCCGGATGCATTCCAGCGAGTCAGAGAGAGAAACCGGGACACACAGTCTGCGATTCTCTACTCTGAGAATTAGGGATCGTTGAACTCACGAAACCGAAGAGTGGAGCGCGCAGGTAAGTACACGGGAGAGAGACCCAGCAAAGCTGGGATCCGTGACCTACCCAACTAGAGCGCAGCTCACCACCACGGATTCCAGATTCACTGGAAACCCGAACCCGCACAGAGCAAGCGAGGGAAGAAGACAAGATGTATAGCTACCTGGACTGGGAACTCACTGTCGACAACCCAATATTGAGCCATCTTGAGCCGTCCTGAGGGGAATGATGGGCATGCGTGTGAATTGGAGAGGGTCAAGAAGGACAAGAATAGAAGTAACGAGAGTATTCACAGTGGGTACGAGAGCAAGTCAGAGCAGGAGCGAGAGCAAGTCAGAGCAGATACGATAGAGAGGAATCAGCAGAGCAGATAGCAGAGGCAGAACATATGGGTAATCTAAGACTTGAGTACTTTTAGGGGTCGACGAGAGCGCTCGCTGGGATGTTATTACGAATACGGAATTCATCGAAAGCTTTATTAACCGAGTCCAATCTTGATGTATCATAGGAAGAAGAAAAAGAATTAGAAATAATGTCCGAGACACGACACCGGTAAAGTAAGAAAGTGAGAGACTTCCATTGTCCAACCGAGGCAATGACATGAGGGGGCATACCTCCGAGAAGAAGTTCCGTCGCTCCACCGATGTGGAAGCTATGACAGTGAACCCGTAGGAGCCCTAGAGAGCTCCAGATCATATGGCAGCGATCCAGAAACTTGCTCTTGACCATCGGGACCCAACGACCACTCTCCGTTTGGTATGAGAAGAGGTGGGAGGAGGAGGGAGCTGACAAGTTGACCTTCAGGTGGTTGGACATAGCTCTAATGGGAGAGCATTTGTCATGACCAACAGCATGGATGTCAGCTCCGGCATCCTTCGAGACCTTTGTCCATGGGATGTGGAAGGAGACCGACTCCTGCAGCAAAGAGCGAGAGGAGGATGAGGTGGGGAGGGAGGTCGCAAACGTCACGGTGGCAGTAGATCTGGGTGTATGGGGGAAAGGTGAGCATAAGAGACAGTGAGTAAAGAAAATGACCGAACCTGTCGGCATCATGTCGGGGGGAGAACAACTTTTTGGATGAGACGGTGAGCTCACCGAGTCTGCAGCATGCCCAAAAGGCGACGCAAGCGACAGCCCAAACAGCAGCATCGAAGGAGTCCGACAGATTGAGAGCCTTCTGGAGCGTGAGCATGTGCTCCAGGGTGAGAGGGTTGCAAGGAATTTTCTTTGAGGAGACCGGGGCCATCCTCAAGGAGCCGAGCTTCACCTGGCAGACAAATTCAGAACTGCCATACCAGGGAGCGTTGTTGATGACATGCCAAGCGCGGACTGCGGACATCCAGGAATTGATAGAACTGGAGGAGGCCTTCAAGGCCTGATCTGCAACGAAGGCGGCGAGGAGAACAGTGGAAGTGGGCATGCGGCTATACTCAGAGACACCTTCTCTGTCGCAGAACTCGGTGAACCAAAGTAGACCTGCGCCGTATCCTGCGCATGTCGATTCAGCAAGGGAGGAAACGATGGCAACATTAATTTTGCGAACAGAGTCGAAGGAGATCTCTCCCAGCATGGAGTCCAGCTGGGAGAGCGAATAGGGAGTGACCCAGTGGGAGATGCGGTCTCTCGCAGCAACTGCAGGTCAAAGAGAGGAGGGGGAGAGCTTAATGTCTCTTGTTCCCCGAGGTTTGATGGGTTTCCCGACAATCGGGCGAGAGGCGATGACACTCTCTACAGTCGAGGGCAGGGAGGGCTGCTGAGAGGAGGAGGGGGACAGTTCGGAGGAGGTGAGGTGGCTGAATTTGCCGTAGAACATGCGTGGCGAAGACGAGTGTGGAGGGTTCGAAGGGGAGGTTGGCTCTGGCTCAATCTTCATGCTTGGCGGCGGGACGTTACACAACGCCCTGGATTTTCCAAGGAGGAACCTATACATGAAGGATGTAGGGGCGGAGCTCAGCAGGGAGCTTGAATTTTGAAGCGATTTGATGAGACCCGGGACCCAAGTCTCCGCGCGAGATAGGGTCAGCGGGGTTGTCAGCAGACTTGACATAGACGATGTCAAGCGAGATGTGGAGAGCGTCCAAGATGTACATGAACCTGTATCAGAGTGAGTGAAAAGAAGAGGTGAAGTGGTGAGGGAAGGAAGAACCTTTGAATCGAGTAGTTAACCTCGATGTTGCGGCTACGGCCTTTATAGTAGGCGCCGATGATGCCCTGGTTGTCAGACTGGACTCGAACCTTGCAGTCACGAAGGCCTCGAGCTTCGAGGTGAAGAACGAGGAACTCGAGGGCAAGGCACTTGAGCCAACCGATATCCCTCCAGGGGCCTTTCCACCCTTCTACTAGCCTCCAAGCATCCCACTCGTCACCCCAGACCAGACCAATGCCCCAGTTGGTGGAGGCATCGACACTGATGCTGGGGTCTAAGAGTTCACCGTAAGGGACGAGAGAACAGGTGAAGTCAGGGATGGAGAGTTGCTGGACCCACCAGGCGACATCAGTCACGACTGAGGGAGGAGGATGAAGGGTGGTGCCTCGAGGGTATTTCGCGTAGTGTGCAATGAAGGAGGAGATGGAGGCGAGGTGAGATTGACTGAGGCGGTGAACAAAGGCGATATGGCAGAGAGAGCCATGAAGCTTCATGAGTCATTCTTCTGAGACACGACCACCATTCTTCACGTAGGCAAGAAACGAGTTGGCGCAAAAGAGGAATTTTTTTNCTCTTCTCTTTGGGTAGAGAGACTCGTTGAGAGGGAATGTCCCATAGGAGGCCAACGTAGGTGAAGGTCAAGGAGTAATCCTGGCCCTTCTCCTTGTGCCATGGGATGCCGGTGGAAGCGGTCAGACCTATCACCTCCTCGCGACTGTATTCGTATATGAAAGGGTCGTCATCCATCCCGGAGCCTGAGACAGGTCGTCGGAGAGAGGAGACGTTGTCACTCCATTTGGGAGACGGACCGATGGAGTGGAGTGACCAGACTCGGATGACCGCGCGAGGCATGGGGGCGGAGTTACTTTCGGAGGCGGTGGCACCAAACGGGCAGCAATGCTGGAGGTAGAAGTTGCCTTCCCTTCCTTGCATCACAAACCATTGTTTGTGAGAGGCACAGATGGGAGTGCGGCGGTGGAACTTGGAGATGTCGAGGACCATGGCCTCTGTCCCAGGAGGGGAGGATGTAATCTAAGAGGAAGGGTACACGTCGAGTCAGCAACGTGATTGACATGGCACATAAGACCAGAAGCGGCACATAGGACTGTAATTAGGGCACATAAGATCCACAGCATAGCGCTGAGTGGCATACATAGCTGGGAGACATCTAGTCTCGGGACACATGGGTCTGAAATGGAGAAAGGCACTCACCAGGCTGGCTACGTATTCAGCGGTGTCATAAAGAGCCAGAAAATCCTCTTTGTCAGAGAAGGAGTTGGTCGAGGGGTGGGTTTTTGATGATTTTGAGAGGTTGATGCACAACCTGAGTTTCTTCTCAAAGGGGCCTTCAACCTCCTTTTTGTCGATAGTGATGGGCGAGCACTGGAAGGGGCCACCTAGAATCCCTTCTAGCTCTTCTTTTGTGTACGGGCCACTCATCCTGCCCGACTCAACCTCCTCCTTGAAATATGTGTCGATGAAGTCCATATGCAAGTCAATGGACTTGTTGTTGGGGAATATGACTGTTTCTTTAAGGTCTGGGAAGATGCCCATCGGGAAGCCTTCTCGGAGTTTCTGGGTGAGGTGAGGGAATTTGTCTCGAAGAGTGGGGAATCTGTTGAAGAGAGTGTCAAAGGCATTGGCGACGTAGGGGGTACATATACGATTCAGAATTTTGGGATTAGTGGAGGTGATGGTGTCGGGAAGAGGAGGGGGGAGGAGTTCTCCTGTGAGGGGAGAGCGGAGGGCGTCAGTTTTGACGTGGCCTCCTGGAGGGGCAGGAGGTGGCTGGGTGGTCGCTTCCACAGAGCGAGCATAGATGTGAGGCTCTGTTGTGGGAGTGACAGTTGGGACCCATCGCTCTGTTGGAGTTCCACTTCGTACAGACGGGGTTGCTGCCTGCGACGGTAACGAGGGCACCATTCGAGACTGTGCAGAAGAGGGGAGAGCCATCGACTTTGACAGAGGCCGAGCAGCCGAAGATTTTGTGGTCTCCGCCACCGCATAGAAAGCAGCACTGGCCAGTCTTCTGACCTCGAGAGTGAGTTTGGGTGCGAGCTTGGGTTCCGAGGACTCTATCCTCGGGTACTTGTATGGTGCAGGTACCCAGTGCCAAGAATCACTGCGTTCCGCCCCAGATTTCTTTCTCAGGGCTAGGTGGGAAAAGATCCTGTCACCTCATGTCGCGCCATGTTGCCTCTCTTTGCCACGTCTTACCGTCGAAATCAATGCTCGTATATCCTCGTCACCTATTTATCGCGAAATCTGACCTTTAGATTTGCTGTTCATGCCGGTAAGTTGATATCTCTCTTTCTTTTGGCTATTTCCCAATTCCGGGTTTCAGCGAGTTTCCCTCTGGCAGAAACATGGACCTTACCAGTCTTTCTCCAGCTATCTTTGGTTGTGCAATCGAGGGATATGGGCCGCAAGGTGAGATATCGTTCAATTGGAAAGCATTGGACTTGGATTTTAAGATATATTGAAAATCTCTAGCTTTCGACACCTTCAGCCTATAACCGCCTTCAAGCATGTCTCCCTCCACCCCAGGCTGCGTATCCTCCAACGATGACAACAAGCCATTGCGCCGGCAAAAACGTTTCAGTCCCGGTCCTCCCCTGCCTCCTATCGTTCGACCTCAACGACAGCCGCAGCCGTCTCTGAGGCAGATCACGGAGAGGGTCGAGGACGCTCGTTTACGTCGCGATGAACGCGTCTTTTCTGTGGAAGTCTGGCTAGGCCGCTGCCTTGACCAAGGTCTTGCGCCTCCCAAGAAGCACTTCGAGTATTTTCGTGCCCCCACCTTTGAAGACTTCTTGACACCCGACCTCGTTGAATGCGTTGTGACTATCACAGAACGAGAGGTGAGTCGTCTGACGTTCTCCATGTCCATTTGTCTGACCTATGCTCTACATCCAGTGTACTGAGGACAGCGATGGCATATTCGTCAACGAGTCCATATTCAGGCTGCACCTTGATGTCTATGTCCCGCCTGAATGCGGGTTCCTTTGCTACGTTGCCCACAGCCCCACTGTAGCTCTGGACAAGTGGAAGGGGCTTCTCGACGACACCAGCAACAGACCGGGGTGGCTCGATTACCACGATGCCTATCCCCTCAGGTTTTGGCAACCCCGTGCTACTATTGTGGACCTCATAAGCATGTACCGTTGCCGTGCATTCAATGCGGACAATAACCGCTTGCTGCAACAATGGGTTGAAGGGGTAACGGTACGCTTCCGCTGGTTTAGGTCAATACCACAGAAACTAATCCCAGATTGACAGCGAGGCTCTTGGGCAGACTTAAAAGCCGCCACCCTCTTGCGATGGGGGCCAACTGAAGTCTTGCAGACCATCCCATCAAACTCCTGCTCTCACAAACCTTGTGCCTCCACGATGACTGAGGAAGAAGCACGCAACCTGCGAGTTCGCTTGAGGGCCGAATCGGTGCCACCTGACACGGGTATAGAGCTGTATGTTGACTAGTAGTAGGCTTGCATGGGTAGCTCCCATAATGAATTTCCTGTATATACCTCCCTTAGCGCGTCTATCTATTCTCTCGAAAAGCATAGATTTCGTTGTCCAAAAGTAGATGGATTGATTGACATCTGGCATGAGGACCACGTAAACTCCGACTGAGTCAATATAGGTAACAACCACTTTGTGGCTCTTTCCCCACTTCTTCAGTCCGTTCCTCCCCTTCACAGAATTGCTCTCCAAGGGTCTCAAGTTTTGGGATGTATGGATCGGTGTCTCAAGGCCGGGGTTGGGCTGGCGCGGTCACCTGACCCTTGCAGCTTGTCGCGCCACGTTTTCTTTTGCATCCGACGCTGCCAGCACATCTCTCGCCCAACTCAACCTTGCGAGCAGGCTCTTGTAAAAGCACTTCAAGTGGTCTCAAGGCTACGACTTGGGTCTAGCTCACTCCGGACCTTGTTTTTCCGTTGAAACTGGCCGGTTTTTCCGCATCTGAGGTGCGTTCTTTCATGGACTGAGCACCTACCTATCCTCACCTTCTTGTGATTCTTTCTTTGCAGATTTATTGGATTAAGGGCCAATGGTGTGTACCGTACTCTTTCAGACACGATATAATTGTTGTGCTAACCGTTGTGAGCCAGGCTAAGACTGCGAAGCAACCCAACCGTCGGAATGTTCCTTGCGAGTGCGCGCGCTGTGGTGGCATTAAGCATGTCACCCAAGAGGAGCATCGGCGCCATCTGAAGCAGGAGAAGGCCCAGTTGGAACAGGCTCGGTACAGAGCCCATCAGCAGGGTCAAAGACCTGCTCCTCCCGAGTCACCAACCATGCAATCGAACACGCCTTCAACCTCATCCACCCGCTCAGCGGCCTTACTCATCGCTTCAGCCACTCCTCCTGCCGCCTCTGGCACACCTCCATCGCTGGCAGATGATGCACCCCCTGATTGCGGTGGATTTGCATCGTATCTCCTATGCTCGCCCCAGCCAGCCAGCCTCAGAACACTCCCAGCGCAGGGCACTGCGGACGATCTGAACGCATCAACAGTCTTACCGGTAGAAGAGGTCTTCGAGCCAGTGATCGATGATAACTGGGAGGATCCTGCAGAGGATTCTCAAGAGGACCACGAAGAAATACCACATCGTCAAACATTTATTAACCCTCTGGCACCCTCGAGTCCCAACCCAGCCACCACCGTCTCAGGCTCCCCTGCCGCCAACTCTCCCAAGCCTCCTCACCCTCCAGTTGCACAAGGAGTCCCTGTTTTCAAAGCACAGGAGAACTCGCCTGACCCCTTCCTCGTTCCAGTTATCAGCCGGAGCGAGCAGCATACCGATGTCAATGTCCCACCTGGTATTCACCTCCTCTACCTTCTCGTAACATGGCTTCATGTCCAGTTCCACCTCCCCTTCCGCGCTTGTACCGCTCTCATAAATGTCGTCCTCCTTATCCTCAAATCCTATGGAGTAATGTTCTCAACAGCCCCCGTCACCACTCTCCCTCGCATCATGAGCAAGCTCAACGTCGAACCCACCATACATCTCTTGCCAATATGTCCAACTTGCCTCGAGGTATACCCCAACAGGAAGAGCACTCCATCCTCATGCATCCTCTGCAGTACAACCATTTTCAAGCCTGCGTCATCCTCCCAAGAGACTCGTTCACCTGTTCTTCAGTTCCCCTATATGAGCATTGAGTCTCAGCTCGCTATGATTCTGGCAGTTCCCGGGGTCGAGGAGGAGATGGATCGTTGGCAGTCCATTCCTCGATACAAAGGTCATTACACCGACATCTTTGATGGTGCTGTTGCACGCCAGCTCCAAGCACACGATGGAACACTTTTCTTTTCGAATGAAGATCGTAACGGCCCCAATGGTGAGTTGCGAATCGGATTGACGTTAGGAGTTGACTGGTAAGCTTGCCTTTTCACTCGGTACATATGGCTAATGGTGTTTGGGTTTACAGGTTCTTGTATCTCCGAAGTCAGATCGCACCATCACACACCTCATGTCCGATGTCGTTCAATATTGCCAACCTGTCTCCCCACCTGCGGTTTGTTCTGCTTATCACTGTCACTCAATATGTGCAAGATCTAATCATATCTAACTTTAGATATCGTACAGCCAATTTAATTCTCTGTGGGATTATGCCTGGTCCCAAGGAACAGAGCCCAGACGAGTGTCAGCGATTTTGCCGTGTATTGGTGAATGAGCTCATTCGTCTATGGGAAAGTGGGGCATTCATAGCTACACCTTCAACACCAGAAGGTAGACTGATCCGAGTCATCTTACTTTGCATCTGCTGCGACAAGCCAGCAGCGCATAAACTCGGGGGATTTGGTTCCCACTCTCATACATTTTTTTNGCACTCGCTGCTGGATTAAGCAGCAACAGAAGGCTGAGCCCCAGTCGTTTCTCAAGAACGGTATGTTTGTATGAATCAGTTCTTTGTATCGCCGTTTATATGTGCTTCCAGGTTTCAATCCTCGTCATGATTATGAGCACCGAATGCACGGCAAAACCTATGCAAATCTCACTTCAGCAAAGGCTCGAGAAGATTTCACCAAGTCAAACGCTGCACGTTGGTCGGAGTTTGCTCGCCTACCATACTTTGATATGGTCCGGAGTATCATCATCGATCCTATGCACAATCTCTTATTAGGTGGGTCAAATAACGCTTTATGTGCTGCTTTTTGTCTGATTGGTCTTGCGGTCTGGTTTCTAGGTCTCGTCAAGACTCATTTTTACCACATCTGGGTCCAAGGAAAAATCCTATGCCCTACCAAGGAGCTACGAATGCTCCATGGTATTCTTGCAGATGTATGTTTCTTCATGAACCTCTTTTGCCATGTTATAACTGATGTAGCTTAGTTTCAGATGCCCTCGTATCTTGGCCGACTTCCATCATTGGTTGGTATTCCAGCTGGTGGCTCGCTAACAGCCGACCAGTGGATGCTAATGGCAACTGTCATTGCACCGATTGCTGTGAGTAGACTTGGTTGACCTATATGAGCAACTATTGACTCACTGATTCTTTAGATTCCCAAAATATGGCATACGTACATGCCGGACCCTGCTGCTGCCTGTGCTCAGCGTGCAGCAACCATTCAGGCACAGATTGACAAGAAGGCTAAGGCAGCCGAGGCTCGCAAGCAAAAATCACAAAAATCGAAAACGTCTGGCGCACCTGCGGCTTCAGATGCTGCACAAATGCCATTGAATCCCTCGCCAACATCAGCGACACCCTCCGCCACGAGCACTTCAAAATCTTCAACTGGAAAGAAGAAACGTGCATGGGTAGCTAAAGAGGTAGACCCCGAAGAGGAGGAAGAGCTCGCTGCTTGTCTTCACCCTGACGATCCTGCAAATTTCATGAAGCTGTGCCAGGCCCTTCGACTTCTTCTTTCGCGAGAGATTTCAGATAAGCAGATTGACGAGGCTGAGCAGCTGCTCTCCGCTTACTGTTCTGAGCTGGTAACGGTGAGTTTCTATCAATTCATTTTGATGTTACCATATTTTGAACGGTTTATTTCTAGCTTTATGGTGCCGATGTTATTCGCCCAAACCACCACTATGCTATTCACACCCCCGAATGCCTTCGAGACTTTGGCCCCCTCCACGGATTTTGGACGTTCTTATTTGAACGTCTGAATAAAGTTCTGAAGAGCTATAAAACAAATAATCAGAGCGGGGGCGAGCTGGAGGCCACCTTCTTTCGTGAATTCCATCGTGCGGTTTCCACCACTCGACAGGTATGTTATGTGTTACTTTTAGTTTCCTAGTTCTCATATTAGCTTCATCAGATCTCACAGGCTTCAAGACAAGACAAGTCAGGACTGTTCAGCGAGGCCGCAACATACATGTTTAGTGCGTCAGCCAATGATCGTGGAACGGTACAAGCTCTAGCAAAGGAGCTTGACGAGCACCAGGAGGACAGTAAGTCTGCTTGATATTCCAAACTTGGAGCTTGCTTTGCTGACTTTTTGCAGAGGGAATTTCGTTCTCGCTCAGCCCTTGCTTTGAGCAGAAGCACATGAATTCTCATCTGTATAGTACTTTCTTGGCTTATGTTTCCCGGATTTTCCCTGGTCTCAAGCTGCGCTCAAATCTGGAATTAAATCCAGATGTCGGGTCCATTCCGCTGGAAAGGAAAGCATTCTTCTTCAACTACGCAATCATTAGTGGACGTCGTTTTCACTCTTCACAGCGGTCGAAGCAGCACATTAACAACTCAATTGTTCAAGTGTTTGTTTCTGACCAAGGTGATACCTGGACGGGCGAACTGGTCGACATTATACATATTGACCAATCACCTTTGTTTCAGCTCACTCTTGGGCATTTCAAGTGGTTGCGACCGTTAAACCTTGACCTCGCTGGGTCAGTATGGGCGTCATTGTAAGTTCCGTTCATCACCGTGTCAACCACTGGTACTAATTCTGTAACCCAGCCAGCAACTTGGGGTTCAGCTCTGGTACCCAGACGAGACAGTGCCAGCCAATGACCCTCAACCACCACCCCTCCTTCCTCTACAGTACATCAAATGCCATGTTGCTACTCACCGAGTTGTGATTAACAATGCTCCATGTGTGGCAACGTTAAGCGTCAATGTGAGATTTCTATTTCAGCTCGTATGATAGAGACTACTAATAACCGATGCAGCTTCATTAATCCTCCATTTCGTCGTCTCCATAGTAGCTTTCAAGAAGCTTGATTTCATCGTGGTCTGCGGGAAATAGCTCGCCATCATCGATACTAAGATCACCGGAATACCCAAGTGGGTTAGGAATTGTTGGTGTGTTGTCGTGGTTCGCTTTTGCCCAGCGCTTGCTAACCATACAATCGTACAGTTTCCAATTCTTGGCAGTGCGCTTTGGTGCGTTTTCGTTGTCATTTTCTTTAAACCCATGGAATCGCTGACTGTTAACAGTAGCTTTTAGATCTTCGAATGCGATCCTATCCAGAGCGTAGTAAAATTTAACAAGCTGAGACGTATCAGCAGCTAAACGGCATTTACAAATTATCAACTCACTTTGACATCGCGCCACAAGAGACGGTGGGTCTCCCAAACACTTATATTACCCGTTCCACGCAACTCTGCTGCCTTGGACATCCAGGCATCTTTTTCTGCTTCACCGGGTGTCTCGTTGTCTGATGACATTGCTCCTTTTTGAATGAGCTGTTGGTAACCCTGTGTGGCCTCTTTGCCGTGACGTTTCTCAAACTCAGCAAACGCACTTGCCCGTCGCTCAAACTTTGTNTTTTTGTCGAGCTTGCATCTTGGCTCGCAGACCCTTAATCTGAGCCTTCTCGCGTGCGTTGGCGTTGGTTTGCTTTTTGTAGTGACCGATGAACGTCTTGAAGGCACTCTTAACACGTTGCATTATGACATCGTCGGACCACCCACGTTCCTCAACTGTTGCCTGTTCGATAAAAGGTGAGCCTTTTTCGACACCCGATTGATTCAGTCACACTGGTACTTACCTTGTTATTGTTTTTAATCAGTTGCAAAATCGCCTGTTGGAACTTGACATTGTCGGTATTGGAGTTGGGACTGGGAACTTCCCAGTTCGGGATCTTCAACTCGGGATTGCCGGCTAAATAACCCCCAGAGTCAGGGAGTATGTAGTCTAGGTGTGACACAGGTGCCATCTCTGGAGCTTCCACTGAGTCTAGCGCTGTACTCGTATTACTGGTGGGGCTGCGCTTTTTGGTCACACCCATCAGCTGGAAAGCATACTCGTGACCGAGTTGCTAAACACAGTGAGAGTTTTAGTTTCTTTGCAGCAGCGATCTAAACATTATATTTGTTGCTCACCTCTAGTTCCGGAATTCGCTTCGATGCCGTATCCTCAGTGCTAGTCACTGTCTCTCGCTCACCAGCACTGAGAGCAGCTTCCAAGGCATCAACCCTTTGCCGCAGCACATCATGGTCCTCGTGCAACTTCTGAAACCGTTCCAGCAATTCACCGTCGCCTGCCCCATCGGCCGCATCTGTATTGAAAATCCCGTCTCCATGGTCCACTCGCGGGCGTTTCCCTCGGCTACCAGGTGTTTCACCGGGCGTTGGGAGTCCATGGGAAAAGTTGAAGGGGGGAACCGTTCCCATTTGAGCCGGGGGAAAGGTAGAAAGCCTAGGATCTGACGGTGGCATGAGTCCGTTGAAGCCACCTTGAAGGCCAAACGCAGCCGCAGCTGCCTGTTGGTATGCAGCTTGCATGCTGAAAGGAACAGGATTTAGATGCCCAGGGTAGTGTTGCGGGGTTACTGGCAGAGTACCACCTCCTTGAGTGTTCTCGTCGTCAGCTGTACCATCCATCGCAGAGAGGAGGGTACTGATGGAGCAAGAAGAAGGAATGTAAATTATTTTCTGGTATTACTCGATTTTCACCGTTGTCTCAAACCCGATGAAACATGATCTTTCCACTAAAAAACTCGAGTTCGAAAGTTGGATTACCCGTGAGACAAGCCCATATTCCAAATATTTATTACAGGAAAGATATCTCGTATTTCTACAACTTGCCTTTGCGGCGAAAGTGTGGTTGTTCTCAGCTAAGCTCTCGAGGGGTTCCACATGTTTCATTTTGAGGGCAAGGTGCGCGAAACCTAACCTTTCACCGGATTGCCTCTGAAACGGAATTTCCCGCGGAACGCAGTGAATACCAGCTTATAAGACCCAGTGACTTGTATATCATGTGACTATGTCTGTAGCTCTGTGTTCAAACCCTGCTATGTGCAAGTATTTCAGTTGCATTTCAAACACTGAAGGTTCAGTTTGAGCATAATGAATTTTATTATATTTATGATTTTAGAGTAGAAAATACAAGAGCACTTTCCAAGGGTCATGAACCCCCCTTGAGTCCTCAGAATATGCTGCGCAATGCGACGGCCCATAACACGCAAGTCCTGGTGGTGTTGGAAGAGGAGGAGTGAGAGGGAATGGGAAAGGAGTGAGAGGAGGGTTGGGATTGATGATAGGGAGGATGGGATTGGGGGTAGGGAAAGTAGTGAAAGGGCTGGGGACCGAAAGGAGGGACCGAAAGGAGGGAAGGGATTGGGGAAGTTGGTAGGAAGGGTAGGCAGGGTAGGGCTGGGGGAGTTGGGGGGCTTGAAAGGAAGGTTGGGAAGGAAACTGAGAGGGGAGAGAGCCGGGAGGGTAGGAGGGAGGGACTAAGGTGGAGTCAGGGATGATGCCGAGTTTTTCATGGACATAAGTCCACTTGTCCTGGGTGAGTCTGTACTCTTGGCGGATGTCGTTGAGGAGATCTTTGTGCATGCCAGGCTTGAACATGAACGGCTGGAGGTGGTACTTCTTCCTCATGGTGATGTCGACTAGGAGGATGCAGGTGAAGTCATAGTCGGCACCTTGAGCGCTGTACGTGCTCAAGCACCACATTGATACAACCGTGTTCGCTTTTTCGCGAATAAATACCCTTTTTATTGAATATCGTTCACAATTCAATTAACAGTCGTGTCTATTTAATTTCTACACTATGAAACCCTTCCAATATTGAGATAACTCGCGCGGTGCGAAGGATAACTAAAGAGTACACTGCTCTTGGGTTCACGAGAGTTGGAGTCTGCTCAAGGACTGCCGACTTAGAGGCATGCCCGCCATATACCCGAGATTAGGGTTTAGTAAGCTAGCCGGTTGGCGCCGCTTCAGATCAAACGGCCTACCCTGCAGCTGAAAGGCTCAATTTCACTACTAAAGCAATAGAGGTGGTTTCCTAGGCACTAAAGGTACCTACCCTCTTGCGCGGCCTCACATTAATCGAGTATATTCAGTGCTGGAGCAGTAGGGCAAGTCCCTAAGCACATAAAGAGATGCGCGGCAAGGTTCCGGCACATCAGACAGCATGATGGCTGGCGCGGCACGAGAAAGGAGCTCAAAAGTACTCTGAAAGGAAGTCGTTCACAGAAAGAGATAACCCAGAGGGCGGTCACAAGGGACTTGCCAAGATAAATCCATTCAATTGGCGGAGGTCCGACTCCTCCTCACGCAGCTTGAGCAAAGGTTCACCAAGGCGGCGGTTGGAATAACCGTAGACCGACCACCCTCGATCAACTTTGGCATCCTGCTCGGCATACTAGAAAAGGCAACAAGGCTCTATTAATAGTCACGGCGCGAGCGCAGGAGTGGCGCGGTGGCGCCTTGGCGTATCCAATACCCTCTTTTTATCTTTTTATCTCTCTCTCTAGCTGGGGCCTGGACTCTTTTATTTATAAATCTCGTGTACACCTATTTACCATGCTCCGGTGATCGCGCGGCTCCAGATAGTATATATATTGGACTCTCTTAGCATAGTTTTTCCCCAGAGAATTACTGCTGTTTTATTTGTGTTTTACTTTGCGTTTGCAATCGACTGGATTTGTGACTTTTATCTCACGCGGCGTGATACTAAGTTAAAGGAAAGATCAAAGCTATAAAGAAGTAACCTTAGGGTTAACTGTGTGATCATTGAGTGCTCCTCAATTACTTGGAATTAGTGTGCACAAGAGAGAGAATTAGTAAATTCTTAATACTCTACACTACCCCCCATACTCGCACCCCCGATTTGGTGCAGCACGACTACAAAGGTCTATACATACTGCTTACCTTGCACAGCTCGACTTAGAGTTGGTGTAGGTGTTAGGTAGTGTGTGTTAGTAGTCTCGCCGTTCTCAATCACTTCAACATGAAGTGGGCGAAGAGCCATTTCGCCCAGAGGTCGTCCTTCCTGACATTCTGTGCCCAGACCAGCTGAGCGGTGGATGCGCCGTACCAGTCCCTGTGGGAGAGAAGGTGCTCCTTGGGGATTTGTTTATGGTTGGCGTCGATGACCCTGATGGTGGTCACCTTCCTGTCCACATCAATCGTCGCCCTGACTGTCTTGATCAGATTCGCATTGAAACTGATGAAGTCAATGGCCTCTCTCGTGAAGAGGCCGAGGTGGGAGTAGAACCCGGCATGGTCGAGCATGTCAACCTCCTTGGCCACAACAGGGTCGAGGGCCTGAGAGACATCTAGGTTGAGCTTGGGTCAGCACGCAGACTTGAGCTTCTTGGCGAGGGTGGACTCTAGCTCTCTGGATGGGGAAACAGGCCTCTTCAGGGAGGATTGGATAGCCGAGGTAAACTCACCGACCATCTGCCTGAAGTCGGCAGCGGGGTCAGAGGTGGCAGGCAGGTTTTCCTCTTCTGGAAGGGAGATGAGGGATTCGACGTCCAAGTCTGGGTTTACCTTAGGCTCAAGGCCTTCCATGTACTTGGCGAGATCTGCAGGGGACACGCCCTTGGCCTTGAGACTGCGTATGACCTTCTTGATACCGTTCCTGGCTGTAATCGCCAGATTCTCAGCGATCTTTGCAGTCCGGCTCATGGACGAGATCTCGGCCACCCTCCCGGGGTTTGTATGCGTCTTGGAGCGATTTGTCATCTCGAGGCAAGAAGAGAAGCTGAGAGCGATGAGAGAGGGAAGTACTCAGAAAAAGAAGACAAAATGCGTGATCTCGACAGGTATATGCTACTGTTCTATGAGGTGGAACAGGAGCAAAGGATGGAGGAGAGAAATCAAGCGCGCAAGCACTTGGGGACGAGGCACATGCACACAAGCGCAAACATGCGCGCATCAGAGATCACTCGAGGCTAACTTGTCATATGATTCGTCGGGCCGTACGCTACGCTCTACTATAACTAATCTACGCAACAACTCGAATCCCTGTTTGGTCACCACAAGGTGACCAAACAACGCGTCCCTTCTCCTTTCGACAAAAAGAAAGTATTCTTTTCGTCGACTCTTGTCTCTCTTGCATGCTGGACTCAGTCCAGCTCTCATTTCAGGGTTTTTCGACGCCCACCACAGCCTCCCGCCATCCAGCGCCTTCGCATGGCTAGGCTGGCTTGCCTCTCTGGCGCCGGCTGGCCATGATGGTGTTCTGGGCCGTCCCACATGTATTATTGATTCCTCCTTTTCTCCTCCGACCGCCGAGATCACCAACCTAGCTATCTTGTTGAGGCTCCAGGCGTGACGCTGTCAGAGCTTGAACATAATCGGATCAGACGCGCAACTTTTTTAAACGACCACATCCGCTGTTCCATCACCATCCCCCTTTGTTCTTATCTCTTAATTTTCGTGAGTTCACCATTATAGTCTCGTATGCATTTGTATTAAAACCCGGCTGTGGAATCAGAAAATGCACACCCTGGGACGCTGCTGGGATCGCTGCAAACGAGGCGCTGTGAATTAATCCCAACTCGCCTGATGATCTGGTGCTGTGTGGGCTGGCGCTGTTTTTGGGTGGAAAGATGTCGACGGCATTGCAGCATATTGTGCGGGCGTTGCAGCTGGATCCTGGGCATGAGCTAGCGCAGAAATTGAGGAACCGCGTGAAGGAGGTGGAGAGGCTCAAGGAGGAGGGGAATGTTGCGTTCAAGCAGAATTGGTGGGAGGAGGCGGTGGAGAGATATGGCAAGGCCCTAGAAAAGAACAGGGCGAGTGAGGAGGAAGGAAAGGGTGGGCAGATTATGGCTACGTCGTTGAGCAATAAGGCTACGGCGTTGCTCAAGGTGCGGTTCGTCGATTCTAGGTTTTTGATGTTTGACTGATTGGAGTCTAGTTGAAGAAAAACGAGAAAGCTCTCGAGGCTTCCAATGAATCGTTGGAGCTCTTGCCTTGTCCGTTCAAGGCTCTCAATACCCGTGCCCAGATCTACCTCAACCTCGAAAAGTGCGATGCAACTATCGGCGACTTCAAGAGTGCGATTAGGGAGGCAAGTGCAGAGGAAAGCGCGACTGACACTGACGTACAAGCTCTCAGGGCGGAACTCGGGAAGGCCAAAGTGGCATTGAAGAGGAGCAAAACCAAAGATTACTATAAGATTCTAGGCATGCACAAGGAATGTTCGGAGGTTGAGATCAAGAAGGCCTACCAAAGAGAGAGTTTTAAGCACCAAGCACCATCCCGATAAGG
This sequence comes from Candolleomyces eurysporus, assembly GCA_027579435.1. NCBI lineage: Eukaryota > Fungi > Basidiomycota > Agaricomycetes > Agaricales > Psathyrellaceae > Candolleomyces > Candolleomyces eurysporus. The sequence goes on along the minus strand of JANBPK010000875.1, from coordinate 12,249 downwards.
TGACCTTTCATTCCTCCTTTTCCCCTCCTCACTCACTCACTCACTTCTCCAATCCCAGGGAGGCGATGAAGAGCAGTTCAAGCTCGTCTTGTAGGTGGATGCTTCCTGGAAGCGGCACTGCTACGATATGCATGAGGACGCAGATGGTTTCGGGGATGATATGATGGGCAGGATACATGGGATGGCCCATATGGACCCGACAGAGCTGTTTACGCAGTTCAATGGAGGGGTTTACAGGCAGGGGCGGTATGGGTGGAGGAGGGAGGAGGGGTGGCTTCCCATTCTAGGTTCGGTCTGTCTTTATCCCTCTCTATTTATCTCCCACACGGTACAGCATACGCATACTTTGGTACATTTTTCATTGATTCATTCGGCTACTTTCCGCTCTCTTTTCACGCCATTGTATGCTCCCTGTCATTTTTTTNGATCTTATCTTGCCTATCGTTTTCGATTGACAGGCTTCAACCACATCTACAGTCATATGACATGATATCATGATTTCTTTTCTACCTATCAACATTCAGTCAAGGATTACCTGAGAGCGCATCCAAGCTGATGATTATTGGGCTGTTTGGGCGGATCTACGCAGACCAGATACCTGCGGCCGCTTAGTCTCATCGCATACAAATAGTTTTCTGTGATTGTTGGGTATGGTCAACAGGCATGTCTGGATTGTCCCTCTCCTAGACTCTTGGTCACCCCTCTGNTTTTGTTTATCTTTGCACATAGGAATGAATCACCCAGCTCCTAAATCTCGCCGGTCATGGACAGCTGCCGTTCAATCGTCCCCTTCAATTGATTGATTTGATTGGCAGTGCTTGAATCTGAGAGCTTTCAACAGGGATAAGTTGAAGCGTGATACGAGGTTCGAGCTCGAGCGCCGTGGTATCATTTCACATAGCGTCAATAGCCATGAACTTCAACGGGGCAAGGGTAATGAGAATCAGAGTCCAGGTATTACATTACATTATGTTCAATCGTTTGACTTTGACAACGAGAACCAGGGTGCAGGTATCCTCTAGTATCTTAAAAGATACGTCATCGATCAGTTTACTTCTGTTTACCTCTTGGCGGCTTTCTCTTTGACCTGTTCTTTCCAAATTTTCCCTTTCTACATTCTGTAACTGTTTTTTTTGTTCTCGAATTAACCTGTCTGCATTTGTAGTCGTGCACAGGATCTCCTTATAAGTCGCCTCATATCATATCTCATTGTCTATTTCAAAAGTACAAGCTTCGGACAGGCAAGCTCAAAGGCTACAGCCAACCTTTGAGCCATTCTAATACACGCCAATTGCGTGTGCAAGATGTACGAAGGATGAGGTTCAAATTGCAAGGCAGCATAATTGGACATGTCAATGCTCATGGGACCTGGCAATTCCTGCGAACCTTGCGGTCTGTTTGGCTCTATTTACCTCCCGCTCAAATAACCTGCGATTGTGTCCGGTACACTTTATGAGCTCCACAACACATATTCTGCAATGATAAATGCATTTATAGCAGTTTTAGAGTAGAAAGAATAAACTGTTAATAGGAATTCAAAATTGAGTGTGTTTAAGAGGTGGCTGACGGTTGCATCTCGCGACCCAGGCTGAATTTCAGAAATTCCTCTTAACAAAAGCTAGATTTTCGCCACAAAAACTGACTGAGCGCGTCTTGGAGCGATACGTCCAGAGCAGCTCTCGGAATGTGTACCGCAAGTCATAAGCCCCTATTCCAAGCTTGCGCCTGTGCCCCTGCCAATTTTGGGTGATTGATTGCACCGGGGTGTGTGGAACTATGTCCCCCAACATGAAAATAGGAGAATACAAGCGACTTTTTATTCATATAGTCATCTAAGCTATTTAAATTTGCTCGAGTAGCTATTATGACTGGTGCTTATTGCTCTGGGGGCATAGATTTGAGGTCGTTGTTCCTCCAGAGGCCTCGGGACAGGATTTGAGGTGGCGGTGTCGTTAGTCAGCGACCGTGGTCGTTGCAGACATTGCCAGGTCCCAATGCTCATACCACATTAGCTACATGGCATCCTCAAGCCTGTATGTTCAAACTCGACTTTTAATCTATCGTGTTCATGGCGAATCAACGTCACAAGGACAAGTTTACGTCTTGTCTCCTCTCTCTCTCTTTGACCGGTCTTTCCTGACAAAAATGGACCACTGAGACTGATGGAAGTGTCGGCGACGACGACGAGAGCGACGGGAGAGGACTATTCAAGCGACATGATTGACGGAAGCCTTGTTGTAAGTAGATACAGTAGGTACTATATATACTAAAAGTCTGTGGAGTAAATGATAGGAGTTTGTGAAACAGATGATAAAATACTGGAGTGATGAGAGCATCGACATAATAATACTCAACATTTCCTACCCCCTTCTTTATTATAAAGGTTGATCTCTGCTCTTGCTTTGACCCTAGATAACATTATGTCGTCATGCGCAGCAAGTCTCCTATCTCAGCTTCTATTGTAACAGTAGTTTCTCATTGTCTGAGAAAAAAGAGCCTAGGGCAGCAGCATGCCTTAAACCTTGGATTTCTGGAGACGTTTGAGCTAGAGTTATCACCGGCTTGAGTCGAAGCAGCGAATATTTCTAGGGTGCTAAGTCATACTAATGCGCCCCAATGGATACGACTAATAGAGTCTTTTAGATGAAGTCCTAATTGAAAGGGGCAGCAATGGCCTCATGCCCAACTCTATATTAGTTCGTGCTAATCTGTTTGCGGTCTGCATCGCATGGGGAGATATGAGTTTCAAAGATTTTGAATAGATTATACACCCCCGCACGCGGAGGGATTGATCAAATGAGCTTTGCAGAACACCCTTGACCATCCCGTATTTTCAGGCTCAATATTGTAGCGAGCTAAAATTCTGAGGATAGGCCTATATTCTTGGATCCCGATGCCGTAGCGAAGCGAGGCGGGACTTGTTGTATTATATTATGACTTCAATTGTTCGACTTGATGATCGGAAGGGCGATGCCAACGAATTCGAATGCTCCAGACTCAAGGTGGAGAAGCTCTATCGCCCCAGGCTGACTTTCCTGCTTCTGCTCACCCACGGTGCCCCATTCCCCCNGGTCCTAGGGCTCCCCTATCGATTGCTATCTGTACCTGGAGTAGTGTCAATGCCGGATGTTCAGTAATCCTGTGGCCGTGCCCAACCATATGGCCCAAAGAAACTACGCTACGGTAAGTTTCAAATCTCAGTGCTTGATGCGTGATGATCGCTTACCAGCGCCGTGACTCGCGAACTTCGAAAATACAAGGGCAAAAAGGGATGCTTGCGCGCCGGCAAACCAACCATGGAACCAGGAGCGATTGTGTGGTTGCACAGCGATTCCAGTGAGTTTGCCTGGTGACTCCATTGAGACTGGAAGCTCGTTCGGCCGCGAGATGGACCTTTGAGCGGTGCACTTATTGGGACCTTGTGCCGTGACTATGGTATGACATCATATGATGGGGATGGAAGAACAACATCCAGATGGAAGGGCACCTCTAGGTCCATCGTGATTGCATAGATCCTGCAGCAGACACCTGGAATGACCAATGCGAACACTATTCCGGGCGTTCTCAGTCGACCATCCCATGCTAACCGGAAATCGATTCCCCGGAACGAGTGCCGTTATAGCTGGTTTGCCGCCGCTGTGCGGGGTTATTTGATGCGCCTTCCCCAGAGTCCAAAATTCTTGAATCCGGCTGACGTCCAGGTATCTGCCCGTCTTTGCAGTCCACTACCAGCCGCCGCGGCGTCATGACTACGCTGTCAGATGGAGTCAGCTACGAGACTCGAGGGGAGAGTCGATGCCTCCCATTCGATTAGCTCAAAAGATTGAAGTTTTCTATGAGGTTTTCGCTTGAGCTCCGTGGTCTCGCTTTACATAGCGTCAATAGCCATGAATCTCAACGGGGCAAGGACAGCGAGAATCAGAATGCAGGTATTGCATTACATTATGACTTCAACTGTTTGAATTTGATAATAGGAAGGGCGATGCCAACGAATTCGAATGCTCCAAACTCAAACTTTCGAAGCTCGGTACCCCAGGCTGACTTTCCTGCTTCTGCCCGCCCACGGTGCCCCATTTGGCCCCTGGTCCTAGGTCCCCTCTATCGACTATTATTTGTAGCTGGAGTAGTGTCACCGCCGGGTGTCCAGGTATCCTATGGCCGTGTTCGACCACATGGCCCCGAAGGAATTGTGATGAGTTCTCGGTGCTTGATTCGTGATGATCGCTCACCGGCGCGGTGACACGCGAACTACGAAAAGACGAGGGCAAGAAAGGACAATCGCGCAGCAGCGTGGAACCAGGAACGACTGTGTGGTTGCACAGCGAGTCCAGTGAGTTTACTTGGTGGCTCCATTGAGACTGGAAGCACCTTTGGCCGCGAGATGAACCCTCGAGTGGCACATTTTACAGAGCCACTCAATCCTGAAGGGGATGAGAGAACAACATCCAGATGGAAGGGCAACCCTAATCCCATGGCGATTACATAGATCCTCTAGCAGACTTGGAATGTTCAATGCGAGCACCATTCCGGCTGCTCTCTGTCGGCCGTTCCATGTTAACCGGAAATCGACATGGGACTCCGTGAAATGAGTGCTGTTAAAGCTGGTTTGCCGCCGCTGTGCAAGGTTATTTAACGCGCCTTACGCAAAGTTCAAAATCCTATAACCAGACCGACTTCCCGGTATCTGCCCGTCCATTCAGTCCTCTATCGACCGCCGCGGCGTCATGGTCACATCGCCAGATCAAGTCAGCTACGAGACTATCATTCGAGCGTACACTTCAACTCAATATGTGAACGTGAGTCTTCTTCCCCAAACTTCTCCATGAATAACTGGAATGACATTGCCACAACAGTATCTTGTGGGTGCTGAGATCGATTGTTCTGCCACCACCTCAACCCCGACTACTCACGGTGCTCGAATTTAGGCGATGAGCAGCTTCGCACTCGTGGTAAGTCGAACTTTGGCATCCATGTGAGTCACAATCACTGAATCAGATTCTGCCAAGATCGCTGACTTCGTGCACACCTTCCCGGACGAGGTATGGCGTTGGGCCCGTAGTCATGCTTTCAGCGTTGAACTTAGACTTATCAACAGGTTCGATTAATGTGGAAAGCACCCCTGAGCCTGCCGAAAGTCATATTCTTCGCAATTCGCTACTACTCCCTCGTTCAAGGGGCGTTCTCTCAGTGGACGTGTAAGCATATCTTTACATTCCTAGGCCAACCTTCTCGATGGTGACCCTGCGACAGATGGTATACGAACCGATCTCTCAGCTGAACAATGTCGTTCTGCATTTACTCGCGATACAAGTAGGTCTGTCTTTCAATTTTGTAAGGTAATCGCTCAGTCGCTTCCCGGAAAAACCAATCCCTTTTCAAATAAATGAAGTATCGGCAGCTCTCGTAGTGTCTGCATCCGAGGGTATGTCACCACTCGCAAGAGTTACCGATCCAACCCTTATCGTTATTGACGCCTTCAGCTATTTTGGTTATCCGAGCATACGCCTTCTCTGGAAGAGATAGAAAACTGCTCGCCTTTCTCATATTCGAATTTGTCGTCAGTCGCAATTGCTGCTCTTTTGTGAGAGGAAGTGCTATCCTCACTCAAACGACATAGGTCCTTCACGCTTCTCACCTCTACCTTCTCCCGCGGTTCATAAATAGCGTTAAATGTGCGTTGAACACACAGACGACTGGCTGCAGTAGCGGAAAGCTGAGTGCACCTCTCTTACATGACAGTCCTTGAACGTTCAATGGGTGACCTTGGTTGTATGCCGGTGGAAGCAAACTTCACCCTCCTGGGTATTAGCTTCTCGCTCTTGCTGTGCAATATCACCGGTTTGTGCTCAGCCCGTTGTTCTCCGAGCGATCTGACAATCCCAGCTGATGACGCTGTTACAGTCATTATGCTTTGCATGTTGTACATCATGTTTCGGAGGTACAGACACCTCCAGACCTCAACTTTGGTGTCTATCTTTTATCAGGATGGACTCGTTTATTTCGTATGTTTGTCCGGTGAGTCCCTCAGCTATTCGTTCCCCCCAAAAGCAGCGCTAAATTTGAAGGCTTTGCACTAGTTTTGGCTTGTAGCAACCTCATCGCCCTCCTCACGGTCAAGGTTCGCACTTATTACTCGAGTCATGTGCTCGTTCAGCAACTAATCCAGTTCACGTCTTCTAGGACAAAGCATTGAGTCCTCTCCTTGTGCAGTACGTCCCCACCACTTGCCGCACGATAACACCATTTCTCTCAAGAGTTTGGAAAACTGACGTCTGTAGACCAGAAACATCCATTCATGCTATCCTTTCCACAAGAATGATTCTCCGCTTACGTTCATGGGCTGAAAAACCCTGTCGCCAAGGAAGTCCGACTAATGGCGGCGGCGATGGTAGCTGGGCAGTATCAGGACTCGAACAACGCTCCCACCCATCCGAGCGCATAATTTTTGCATCCCCACCCTCCTCCCCCGTTGAGGCATCCTAATCAGTGCAAGATTCGCACCATGATATTCATGACAAATGAGGCGGGAAAGGCGGTTGATTCTCAATAGTTGTCAAGTTGACTCGTTGTGCCGAAAGTCTTCAATGCCGTGCAACCACTTGAAGGCATCCTAGACGTTTCGAGACTCATGCATTCGCAAAGGATAAACATCAACTCATTGTGCCGTAATACTTCTTTCTTTTCCTCAAACGATACTAGTATTACATGTATCGTACATCAAGGGAGCGACTCTCACGATGGAGCCGGATGAAGGTGAGCGATTCAAAAGTAAGAAAGTAAAGATACGATCATGAAACGTCGCGAGGGCCCGGGGACCCCAGTCGACCCATGGGGAACTTTCTCAGGACAGGATGGGACATCAGGAGAAGTTGAAAGTGGGAGACTGAGTATCGAGGTGGGGATGCAAGAGAACTTGCTCGGACGCAGATTCAAGGCGTAGGCCTCTGATCTTATCAAGTAGTTCAGATATAGCTTTGTGTAGTCAATCAACAACTACCAGCACGACAACGAGGCCTCCAAATCAAGGACACAAAACCTACCCTGTGACCACATTCTTGCTAACCAGTACACTAGGCTTTAAGCTTTAATCTTTGGCGACGTTGGACACATAGTACACCCTGGGAGCCACCGGTCAGGCGTGACGCCGTCGGAGTTTAAACGCGATTGCATCAGACGCGCAACTTGCTCAAACGGCCACATGTACATCCGCTGTTCCAACACCATCCCCCTTTGTTCTTATCTCTTATTTTTTGTAAGCTCACAATTATAGTCTCGTAGTATGTATTTTTATTGAAACTTAACTGCCCGGGATCGCTGCGGGCGAGGCCCTAGAGGAGAAAGGAAAGGGTGGCGGTCTGTCTGTCTGTCCCCGTCTCTTTATCTCCCACATGGTACAGCATACGCATACATCGGTACATTTGTCGTTGATTCATCCAGCTACATTCTCCTCTCTCTTCACGCCATTGTATGCTCCCTGTCATTTTTTGATCTTATCTTGCCTCTCGTTTTGTCTCCCGATTGACAGGGTTTATCTACATCTACTACTTACTGTGCTGCACATGATTATTCATTAGGCCGACCACAGTCATAGGATATGATATTATGATCTCTTCTTTTCTATCTATCGATATTTGGCCGAGGATTTTTCTTGAGTGTGTGGATATTCGCACCTGGGGCCGCTTAGTCTCACTATCGCGCACATATGGTTTTCCGCGACCGATATATATATGGTACGGTGAAGAGGTATGTCCGGATCGTCAATCTCCTCTAATCACCTCTCCGTATTGTTTTCTTCTGATGTTCGGGTCTATGCACATGGCAATCACCCAACCCGGTTCTCAGTCATGGACAGCTGCCGGTAGCCGTCGGATTGTCCCCTTCGATGTTTGTTTTAATTCGCAGTGCTTAAAGGGTTTGAACGGGGATAAATTGAAGCTATGTACGAGGTTTTATTACATTATGACTTTAACTGTTTAGGAAGGGCGATGCCAACGAATTCGAATCCTCCAAACTCAAAACTTCGAAGCTCTAAAACCCCAGGCTGACTTTTCTTGCATCTGCGCGCCCACGGTGCCCCAATTCCCCCGTCCTAGGGTCCCCCTATCGATTGCTATCTGTAGCTGGAGAAGTGTCATCACCTGATGTTAGGTACCCGATACAACCATCTAGCCCCGAAGGAATTGCGATGGGTTTTCGGTGAGTCGTTCGTACCGGCGCGGTGACACGCGAACTTCGAAAAGACAAGGGCAAGAAAGGATGATCGCACAGGAGTAAACTAACCATGGCACCGTCGAGAACGACTGTTTGGTTGAGACTGGAAGCACGTCTTGTCGCGAGATGAGCCCTTGAGTGGAGAGGCGCAGTCCCTCAGGCCTGAGTGGCGCATCAAAATAATATAATCTTGATGGGGATAGAAGAACAGCTTCAACAAAGGGTACCTCGCGCACCCGTTCCACGGAGTTCCATGTCGATTTCCGTGTGACATAGAATGGTGTTGATATCGGTCATATCGGGGTTGCTGGAAGACCTATGCAATCGCGATGGAACTAGAGGATGTTAAATGCGCCTGACCCAAAGTTCAAAATCCTTGAACCAGACTGACTTTCCGGTACCTGCCCGTCCCCTCAGTCCTCTATCGACCGCCGCGGCGTCATGGCCACATCCCCGGATCAAGTCAGCTATGATACTATCGTCCGAGCGTACACTTCGGCTCAAATTGTGAACGTGAGTCTTCTGCCCCGAACTTCTCCATGAATATGTGGAATGACACTGCTACAACAGTATCTTGTGCGTGTTGAGATCGATCTTTTTGCCACCACCTCAACCTTGACCGGCGACCACTAACGGTGCTCGGGTTTAGACATTGATCAGCTTCTCACTTGTGGTAAGGCAAACTTTGCATCCATTTGAGTTGCAGTCACTAAATCAAATGCTGGCTAGATCGCTGACTTCTTGCACACCTTCCCGGACGAGGTATGGGGTAGACCCCATAGTCATGTTTCCAGCATCGAATTCAGACCTATCAACAGGTCCGATTAATGTGGAAAGCACCCATCAGCCTGCCGAAAGTCCTGTTCTTCGTAATTCGCTACTTCTCCCTCGTTCAGGGGGCATTTTCTCTGACCTGTAAGCATATCCTTAAATTCGTAAGCCAACCTCCTCGACGCTCGATGGTGACCCAACGACAGATACTCTACCGACCAATCTCTCAGCCGAGCAATGTCATTCTGCATTTGTTCTCTATGGAGGTAGGTCTGTCTCTCGATTTTGTAAGATAATCGCTCAGTCGCATCCCGGCAAATCCGGTCCCTTTTCGAAAATATCAAGTATCAGCGGCCCTCATAATCTTTGCATCCGAGGGTGTGTCACGACCCTCGATAGTATCGATCAACGCTTATTAACGCCTTCAGCCATCTTGGTTATCCGAGCATACGCTTTCTCTGGAAGAGACGGAAGACTATTTGTATTTCTCATTTTCGAATATGCCGTCAGTCTCAATCATTGCTTTTTCGTGAAAGTGGTATTCTCACTCGAACGACACAGATTCTCCATGCTCCTCATCTTTACCTAATCCCACGTTACTTGAATGGTGCTAAATGTACGTTGAGCACAGGGACGACTGACCGTAGTAATAGCAAGCTGACTACACCTCTATAAAAGTCTCAGAACTTCAACCGATTATGCGCGATCTTGGTTGTTTGCCGGTGGAAGCAAACGTTAGGCTTCTAGGGATCAGCTTCTTGCTCGTGCTCTGCAGTATCACCAGTTCGTGCTCAGCCCATTGTTCCCAGAGGTAGTTCACAGCTCAACTGATCACACTGTTACAGTCGTTATGCTTTGTATGTTATACATCATGTTTCGAAGTTACAGGCATTGCAAGACCTCAACTTTGGTGTCTATCTTCTATCAGGATGGACTCGTGTATTTTGTATGTTTGTCCGGTGAGTCCCTCAACTATTCTTCCCCCGAAACAAGTAGCGTTGAAGTTGAATCTGAATGCTGTGCGCTAGGTTTGGCTTGTACCAACTTCGTTATCGCCCGTTTCATGGTCAAGGTTCGCGCTTACTACTTGATTCTTGCACTCGTTCGGCAACTAAGCCAGTTCACGTCTTCTAGGGCAAAGCATTGAGTTCTATCGTTGTGCAGTACGTCCCCATCACTTCCACACAATAAGACTATTCTTCTCAAGACGTTCAAAATTAACGTCTGTTAGACCGGAAACATCCCTCCATGCTATCCTCTCCACAAGAATGATCCTCCGCTTACGTTCATGGGACGAACGACTTCGTCGCCAAGGAAGTCTGATGGATGGCGGCAGTGCCTGGGTGGTATCAGGACTTGAACACCGCTCCTACCCGACCGAACGCATAATTTTTGCACCCCCACTCACCTCACCCGTCGAATTGAGGCGGGAAAGGGTATCGATTGCCAATGGTCATAATCTTAACGCGTTGTGACAAAGTCGTCGATGTCGTGAAACAACTTGAAGGCATCCTAGACGTTTCGAGACTCATGCATTCACAAAAGATAAAGATTAACAGTACTCACTCCCTAATATCCATACTTTATGCATGATTGACAATTCTATTCGCTATAATTCCACCCCGAGAACGCGCCTTGGAGATAATTCGGCCTAATGGTGCCAATCAGCACTTGAGCATGAAATGCGGTTGTGTCGAGGTATGGTCATCACTCACGTAGGACGAGCCACTCCACTAGAGACTGAAAGCGTCTGTTCCACAGCGGCAGGGTCAAACCTGATCCTAGCAAGTAGCCCAATGAACGGGGGTCCGATTCGTTCATCAAGGTCTTTTTTNCGCTCCGGCAGGCACTTGGGGGTCTTAGAGATTCTCTGCGCGTTCGGGGTAGCAGTCGACTGGTGTTGTACGGATTCTCTGGCGCATTTCTCGAGCACTTGCCAATCACTGAACACTGAAGGTAGTGTAGATAAGGCTTAGGGTTTAAGGGGGGCCGTCAAATAGTCTATGTAGCAATGGCGTACTGACCAGTAGGCACGGGGGCCTTAGTTGAATCCATGGGAGGCCTTCTCAGGGACAGTAGTCTGTCTAGCTGGTATTTTCTATATTTCCTTGAGCATGGACCATCTCGGGGGATCAGTGAGCGCATTGTTATCCTAATAGCCATCTTGTTTTGTGGAATATCTTTCCTTGCTCCTCCTACCGCACCTGCAGTCCTCAACAGCGCCCCAGAAGATGCTTACTGAATTCGGAAACCTCGAACTGCGGACCACGAACCGGCCTCCCAGTCGGTCAGACTTTCTGTGCAAAGCTCTTCGGGTGCTTGGCTCTCAAACTAAACAAGGGCGATGTGCAGAACGGAAGAATAATGTACATGAGAAAGTCATACTGGATCGAGCGCCGGAGGCTCGCCATCAATGCAAAGTTGGCAGCAAAGGCTCCAGGTAATAGTACCCGAGTCAGAATGCATCGGAACTTTGATGATAGGAAGGGCGATGCTCCAAACTCAAAATTTTGAAGCTCTATAACCCCAGGCTGACTCATTATGCTTTTGCTCGCCCACGGTGTCCCATTCCCCCCTCCTAGGGCGCCCATATTACCGAGGCATTTTAGCCGAGGGTACTAAAGACCTCTCGAAAGAGCGCCAAGACCATGCACACGGCATCTGCAGCTTCATCCGGCCGGCTTTTTGCGATCATTCATTCCAGCTGGTTGCATATCGATAGACCAGAATCGGCCGCGCTCCCCTTTTGATATTTGTTTATCTGTGGAGCGTACAAATAAAATATGATGCCCAAACGGGCTGGGTCGTCGCTTCCAACCGCCACCTCCCTCACTGTAGAACCCTCTCAAGTTTATTTGGTTGCTGCGCCACTGCTCCACCGCTAAACAAATATCAAAAGGGGAGCGCGGCGGATTCTGGTCTATCGATATGCAACCAGCTGCAATGGAATAAGTCAGGGTCGCCGTCATCGAGCGCCAAGAAAGAGAAAGAGAAAGTTCAGATGAAATTTCTACTATCGATATTGTGGATCAACATTCCCCCACCTGTGAGAGGAGGTCTGATGTCTCTATCTAAGAGGTATCATCCTTAAGCACGTAAAAATTCGGGTGGCATTCTCACTTGAAAAATAAAAGGAAGGATCAACAAAGCTGGTATCGAGGGGATTCCGAAAAGAAGGAGTAAGAAGGAAGGGTAGAAGGGAGTCTCGGATGAAATTTCTACTATCGATATGTGGATCAGCATGCCCCCGCACGACGGCGGTGGTCT